>QQZM01000032.1:200550-235574 GCA_013365045.1 Geotrichum candidum | reverse complement strand
ATAATAATAATAATAATAATAATAATAATAATAATAATAATAATAATAATAATAATAATAATAATAATAATAATGGTATTAATAATAATAATAATGGTATTAATAATAATAGTAATAACAATAATTCATCATTCCGTTTACGCCAGGTACTGGTACTGGTTGTCCTCAATGCGCTTAAGATATTCGCGGTCAATAAGATCGTCAATGCACTTTTTGATGAGCGAAACCTTGGGGTTAAATCTCTTGCGGGACTGTTCCATGATTTCTTGTACTAGCTGCACATGCTTAAGTTGTTTGCGAGCTTTCATAATACGCACAATAACGGCCTGTAGGAACATCTTACGATCGTCTTCAACAGCTTTGTGGGTATCATCAATCTCCTTCTTCTGTTCAGACTTCATTGGCACGTTAAGGTTAATTCGCAGCTTCTTGCTCTTGAAGTCAGTGTTTAATTTGTAGGTCGTGCCATCAGCACCACAAGGGGCATCAGGGGGGCTCTGAATAAGAATACGAGCCTTAAGCAAGACACTCATAGAATTGGTCAAAATAGTATTGTCCAGATTAGTGATGTCTCTCAACTGTTCAATAGTATACTCAAGTTGGTCGTTGTAAGGCAACAGTAAAGCCATCTGGAAAATCGAAACAGTCAAAGAATAAGGTGTCTTGCTGGTCTTGGAAAAGTTACCACGGAGTTCACCCTTACTAAAGTTCCACAGCCAGTTCAACTTGCGACCGTTATGCTTATTGTTGTAAAACGCCAGAAACTTGTTGAAGACAGGGACAAGTTCTTCAGGTAACTTGAACGTCGAGTTGAAAGTAGGAAGAGGCCAGAAACCTTCTGCAAGAACAAAAGGTGTGAACTCGCCAACCTGCTTGATTTCTGAATTATCCAGAAACTCTTTGAACGGGCCTTGCATTTCTTCAGAGACAAGCATGTCCTGGAACATTCTCTGCAGTTTGTTGGTGAACTCTGAACCACAGATCTCCTTGAGCTTCGATACCATGTTAGTTTCCGCATCCTGAGAGACGGATACATTGTTGACAAGACGTCTCGCTAGGGTTCGAGAATATGCCTTTTCAAACACATCCTTCTCATCAACGTACTGGAAGATCGACATGACACCAGACAGCGCCGCATCAATGTTTGTGACCTCGACATTCTTGGAAGATTTCTTCAGCAAACTATCACTATACTTTGACAATAGCTCAGGGGTACTCAATACTCTACCAGTCTTATTGGGTGGTTTGGTGATGCTGTTAGTGTTAATGAACTCTTTGCAAGCGTCGTCAAGACCCTTAACCATATCACTATGATTGTTAAATGCAGCTTGCACGAGGTTAGAGTACTTGATGTTAACTTGTAGGAGCGTGTCGACATAAGCCTGGGGATCTACCGGGTTAGCGCCAGTCTGTGTGGCAAGATTGTCAACAGCAGCCAGACCTTGAGTTTTGATGTATTGTCTGAGGGTGGTTTGCAAGGGGCTAAGGCCGTCAGGAATGCGCTCAAGAAGAGTGTACATTAAGTTAATGTCTTTTTCTCTATCACTCTCTAGCAAAGGCAAAAACTCGTTCTGGATTTCGGCTGCATGCTCTGCAATGAGGACTCTCTCGCAAACGCTGTTGAGAGTTCGTTCACTGCTGGGATGTAAGTACATATCGACTCTGTTACTTTCCTCCTTAAGTCTAACAGTAGCCTTCTTGAGGTACTCCACAACGCCCTTCGTTGCCAAAAATTCTCTCGACTCGTTAGCATAGTATTGACGAGTGTCTTTGATGAACGGCTCCTCAAAAAACTGGACGTAGACGGACAGATTGGTTTTTCTGATGTTTGTTTCGTCCAAGCCGAGAGCAACAAATGACTGAACAACCTTGCGGATGCTAGCCGTAGTGATTGCTTCGCCGTCTCTCTGTCTCTTGATAATCTTGAGAACGGCTGCCATTAGGTTTTCATGAGTCTGGTCAAAAAGATCGGTCTTCCAGTGGATCAGACACAGCGTGTTGATATCCTGAATATGCTTACGACCCTCTTCGCGTTCTCTTTTAATCCAGTAGCGATTTAGGTATGCAAAAATGTTGTTCAGGAACTTGGCGCCGACAATGAATCTATCCCATGATTTAATATAAAAGTTGACCAAATTTTCGTCAGTGTAAGAGGTTGATTCATTCTTAATTTCTGTGAGATGATTCTTCAGATATTGAGAAAGACTTTCGTAAATTTCAGCGCCCAACAATTGGGCACCTCGAGTCACTAATCCTTGTTTAGAAGGCTGAACAGTGCCGTGAGAGACACAGAAGTTGTAGATGGCGGTGTGAATGTACATGTACTACATGAGTAAAGGTTAGCTCAATTGCCACAGGTAGGCAGCTGATAGACTTAGGTACTTACTAGCTTTGGGTCCATACCTTCATTGATATCACCCTTGAGAATCTTGTCCACACCATTCTCGATAAATGCCCATCTATACAATACTGTTAGCACTTGCCACTAAGAGATTAAAGCCCTGTCAGGCGAGAACGACATAGTTAACATACGTGGCATCAAAATCATCGGCCCTTGGAAGCTGAAAGGTAGTAGGTGGAGGCATTGAGTTGATATGAAAGTGTATAGTTTAGTGGGGTTGAGATGGAAGTTACGGATTGTTGCTGCGTGATGTGTGAATTTTTTTTTTATCGTAATCTCACCCAGAATCAGACAAAGGATGTGTAGCGGTATGGGGATATCAATTAAAATTGGCGTGACGCAATTCGAGATGAAAGAAGCAGAGAGATACCAGAAAATGGGGGGTTTTAAATCTATCGGTTGCTGGTGTTGTTGAGACTAATGCCGAACGAAAGAAAAAAAAAAAAGAATTTGGTTTTGCTATAGAAGGAGGAGAAAAGAGAAATGGAGATTTAGTTAAAAGGGGAGGTTTTGTAAATTTAAGAAAATTTGTGGTGGTGAAGAAAAACATTAACTAAAAATAGCATTTCAGCGTTAGAACTTGTGCCACTCATATAACAAGCGAGTTGATGATGAATTGCATTTAGAGCTTTTATTTTACTTTTTACTTGGTCATTAAACAGATACATTCATAGACATTAAATAATGGGCATGGCGTCATGGTGATAGTACTTCAAACAGTGGCATTATGGCTCATTTAAATCGCCACCTTCTCAATAACACGGAAGATGCTCACTGTGAACGTTAGCAGCCAAGAGAACAGCCCAAAAAATAGAAACGACGTCAACGCGCTTTGGCGCGGACATATCACGGTTCCTAGGTCTTCAAGTGCATTACAATTCTGCTGGGAGTCGTAAATGGCAAGCGAAATATTTGCAGACTCAAATACAATGAAAAGGAGGTCAACCATAATTAATCTCATTTTCTCGCGTGCATCTCGCAAGCCAAGTGGTTTACCTGCATACTCATCATAACCAGTATAGATGAGGTATATTAATGCTACTGACTGGCAGCAGATGGCCATCACTGTTGAGGGAGAATGGCTATGTCCATGCATTTTTATTAACAAATTGGAAGCAAGCGAGAGCGACACGACCGCCAGCATAAATGTGATTAACCTCAGTACTATCGGTGCGTATGGGTTTCCAATACTCAGCCTACTTTTATAAGTGTTATCCATACGATTATGTCGCTGGGTATTTCTAGCGTAATAGTATGACGATGCGTGCGAGTCCATCGACGGTTTTCTAAGCTGATCCGAAAATTCCGGCTCAGGCAGTGGGAGAATGAGCTCTGGCGTCGACCTTGTCCGGAATATGCTTTTTAGCCCGCGTTTCTTTGATGAGAGCGAGGGGTTGCGAGCCTCTTCTATCAGCGTGATGCCAGTAAAGTCACCCTCCAGGTCCGTTTGGGAATTAAGCGTTTGGACGTCTACCCGAGTTTCGTTAGGGAGCGGCAGTGCATTAACTTGGGTTGTATGATTAAGTAGCGTGTTCCAGCGGCTGTTTGTGTCCTGTACTTTCAAGTGGTTGCTACCGAGAAGAGACTGCTTTTCTTCGTCGGAAAGTGTTTTTAGTGTCGCCATGGAGCTCTTTCTCTGGACTCCTTCTGATATCCAGACTGGCACCGGTTTGACAACATGCGGGTAAGAGACTGTGCTTTTTGAAGTTTGCCGCGAGTTTGCCGACGACAGAGAAGCTCTACTAATTGAAGCCTGGTCACTGAGATACATTTTGTGTTCTAACTAAGTATCACTCACGTCCAGCCTGTTATCTAGAAAAAATATAGATACAGAAGTAAGTCGACAGATGGTGAAGGATACAGGTTTTTTTTATTTTGGTCAACCCCCTTTTTTCAGTTTTTCAGGTTTTCAGGTTTTCTTTTTTTTTTTTTTTTTTTTTTTTTGCTTTCGTAAGTTCTACGTATGGTATAATGCCTAGTATTTGACTACTGATCCCAAATTTGGGTCAAGATTTGTTTCTATTCCTGTGAGCTCGCTACTATAACGGCTCGGTACGCCAAAATATCCGTCACAGATGGCAATGATAAACTGAAGTCTGTACGAAAAATACAAGAAACTGAACTTGTTTTAGTTTTAGACATGCGTCTAAGAATTGTTGTCGAACAACCTTCAGACCAACTGCCTCTAGATATTTCTATGTCTTTATTTTTTTTTTTTGGTTTTTTAGCAGGCACTGTGTCAAACACTACCTTCAATCCTTATGAAAAAGCATTTCTAGACCCAGTTTTTATGGGATCGATGATGGCACTGATCTTTAGTGGTCAACCACAGATGATCATCGTTAGCATAGCCGCGAAAACAAAATACAGTGTCGTCATGAGCTGTGTGCGGGGTCTAAGAATAGCTACCTTTTGAAGCCGTTCTCTCTACAATTACCTACTCTGTTTCAGTGTTTATCCCTAAACTGTCAAGTGGATTGGTGAACATTTATGACAAAACCCGCTCTGCTCATTTACTTCAAGCTGTAGACATTACTGAGGGTTATCATACTGTCCTAACTTTAAAAATAATAGAATAGAAAATATGTTTATTATTCTAATATCTAGAAGTTACATAGAGATACCAAAAATATAAATAGAAGCCGTAGGTCTCTAAAGTAATACAAAACTTTTGCCAAACGCACAGACAGTTTCAGGGTAGCCTTAGTTTGTTCCTAAGTAATCTTGCTAAAAAGGAGCTTAAAACGTTTTTTTGAGTGCCTTTGAGTTGATTACCTAGTTTCTCCATCTAGCTGCGCAAAAGACGGCATTGTGATATTTATACTACTAGATTAGCATAGTGGGCTCAATACCAATCAGGGGTTTTATTGTTCTATTATGTCGAGGTTGGGAGAAACCTGAAACATACATTACCTGGAAATTTCTTATCAGAATTAGTAGGGAGTAAATTATCTAGATAGATAATCAGCCTATTGTCCCTACATGAAATAACTACAAACAAAATTATAAAACACAATGACATACAAAGAAGACATGAACTTCAAAAAGAAATAAATAAAAAAATAGAAAAATATTAATAATAATAAATAAATAACTAAATTTGTCTCTATGATACTGGTAAGGTATTGGTATCATCTCGTGCTATAGTTCAGATGTTCGATGGCGCGAGTAAACTATCAACATTCTATCTTAATCATGTTATTGGACTGCGCCGCATATAGATATAGATAAATAATCAGTTGAGTGCTTCTGCATCAGATAATTACTAACAAATTACATACAGGGAAGACATGAGTAGATGGATAATCAATTCATTATTTTTACATTAAATAATGAAGACATGAATTTCAAAAGATTTGTCTCCATGAGCCTGGCAAGGTATTGGTATCAGCGCGTGCTATAAGCTCAGACGTTCGATGACGCCGAATTCTCCATGAACATTTCCATGTGTTTAGGGGAGCCTACGATGCATAGCACCCAGTAGCTCAATACTAGAAATTGACACCTAGCAAAGCCTTAACAAGCCGCTTAACCAAGCGAACCATCAGCAAAGAAGTTAGATAGATAGATAATCAGTTTATTGTCCTTACATCAAATAGTTACATAAAATTTACAAAACAAAACGATATACAAAGAAGACATGAAATTTCAAAAACATTTGTCTCTATGAGACTGGCAAAGTAGCGATGTCAGCGCGCGTAATAGGTTCAGACGTTCGATGGCGCCGAATTCTCCATGAAAGTATCCATGTGCTAAGAGAAACCTGAGATACATAACACCCAGTAGCTCAATACCAGAGATTGACACCCAGTAAAATCTTAACAAGCTGCTTAATTAAGCAAACCACCAGCAAAGAAGTTGCGGTAATGAATCTAAGAACTTGACTACCGCACCAAGACCCTTCTTGGTACCAAGAGGAATCTTAGGATCAAGATCCGGGGCAACTTTTCTCAACACTTCTTGCTCTGCAGGATGCAGAAAACACTCCTTGAGGATATGTTTAACTGTTTCCAGCTGGCCACACTCGCAATTGTGATCTCGCTCGTTGCATTTCGCCATTGCCCAGATAGAATAGAATAGAATATCTGTTTATTGTCCTTACATCAAATGGTTACAAATAAATTATATAACAAAATGACATATAAAGAAGACATGTGATTTCAAAGGCGTTTGTCTCTATGAGACTGTCAAGGTAGCGGTGTCAGCGCGTGTTATGAGTTCAAACATTCGATGGCGCCGAATTCTCCATGAATATCTTCATGTGCTAAGGGAAACCTGAGATACATAATACCTAGTAGATCAATACTAGAGATTGACACTCAGTAAAACCTTAACAAGCTGCTTAATCAAGCGAACCATCAGCAAAGAAGTTGCGGTAATGAATCTAAGAACTTGACTACCGCACCAAGGCCCTTCTTGGTATCAAGAAGAATCTTAGGGTCAAGCTCCGGGGAAACTTTTCTCAACACTTCTCGCTCTACTGGATGTAGAGAACATTCCTTAAGGATATGTTCAACTGTTTCCAGTTGACCACACTCGCAATTATGACTTCGTTCCTTGATTCCTCTCTTCTGGAAATACTTTCCTAGAACACCATGACCTGTACGAAGCTGAAATAGCTTACTGAAGGTATGGCGAGGCACACTATTCATAAAGGGTTTCAATGGATTAGGGTACTGCCCTCCATACAACTCCCTCTTGACAATGGAGTAGTAGTGGCTGGTTTCACTTGGTATGTCATAGTCTGTTTGCCATTCTTTTTGTAAAGCGTTATACAAACTGCTTTTCAACTTCTGCATAGCTTCATAAGATTTCTTATTGCGATCATATTTTGGTTGCTTCCATGGTGGGCGCTTGCTCCAATATCTGTCGTCATCAATACCATCCATTTGCTTGACTCTAGCAAACAGCTTTTCAAGGTCGCCTTCTGCTGGTTTATTACTATTAGCCAGCTTCCATACAGGATTTCTTGGACTCACAGCACGAATAGCTCGGATGGCAAAACGGTCACTAATCTCTTTCATTCTTATGTTCACCGGCAGGATCTCGGCATCACGCTGCATTGCCTTAATAGGCGCAGACCTGAACGCTCCCAGAATCTTGCGTAATCCAGTGTTCTGAACTTTTTGAATTTCATCTTTCCACTGACCGGTCAGTTTGTGATACCAAACTGGGCTAGCATATTCAAATATCGGTCTCACACATGAAATGTAGAGTTGCTTCATGGTTTGGCAAGATATACCTTTGTATACTCCACCAAGCTTTCCTATGATTCCCATAACTTTTTTGGCTTTAGAAATAACATTTTTTGCGTGTTCTTGGAATTTGAGCTCACAATCAATTGCTACTCCCAGCAACTTCAAACTTTTCTGAGCTTGTCGTTTGCCTAAACCAGCAATCGGTAGTGTAAGTCTTTTAGGGGCTCGTTTTTTCTTTTTCTTAGGTCTCCCACTTTTAGATTTGTATATATGCAGGAATCCTAGCTTATCACCATAATCAAACTCAGTATGGCATTCTTGAGCCCATTCATGACAAATCTGTAACACCCTACTCAATGTTGCCGTATTTTTATCAATGTCCCTACCACCTTTGTAGATGGTGATGTCATCAATAAAACCAACAACATGAGCACCAGTCTCTTTAATCTTACGATACAGAGAACTTGTGTAAATCAAAAACAGAAGCGGAGAGATAGGGGAACCCTGGGGAATGCCTGAGTCCACCCGTCTCGGTTGTGTTACTTTGCCATCAATTATCAGTCTCGTTTTTCTTTTGTTCATAAAATAATGCACCCAGCTTCTGGAGGCCTCTGGGAGACCCATGTCTGACATGGTCTTCAGAAGAACTCCCTTGTGCACATTATCAAATGCGCCCTTGATATCTATAGCAAGTATAGATGTAACGCGATCCCAGTTTTGATTCATTTCAGTGTAGCTTATCAGTTTTGCGAGTGCATCAGTTGTAGAGAAACCATTACGTCCGCCAAACTGTTGCTTCGGTATAATGTCAGCTGTCAACGATGCTAATCTTCTCTGGACCACCTTCTCAAGTACTTTCCCCAGACAATTGAGTAAAGTAATTGGGCGGTAAGACCTCGCAAGTGTTTCAGGTTTATTGGGCTTTCTCAGAATCACAGTTTGACCTTCACGGAAAGCCTTTGGGTGATACCCAATTCTAATACATTCACGGAAAAGATTGGTAATAACTTTTCGGCAACTTCTAACTTTCCAAGCCTTCCTAATTGCAATCGTTTTGATATTGTCTGGACCAGGAGCTTTATAAGGAGCTTGTTGATACAAAGCCTGTTCAATCTCTGAAGCCTTTAGCTTGGGCCATCTAGTATCCTCCGTATAGGATAGAGAAATACCTGATAATCCACTGCTTGGGGCCGGAGGAAACAGTTCTTGAAAAAAGCAATCAACAATCTCAGAGAATTCCTTTGTGGTTGTGCCGTCCTTTCTTGTGAGTTGAGAGACAACCGTGTGCGGCTGTTTCTTTTTCACATAAGGCAGTACGTCCCAGATATTATTAGAGTTTCTGGAACTCAGAAAATCATTCCAACATTTACGCTTTGCTTCACTCATCGCTTTTGCAAACTCTTCACCACATTCCTTAGCTTTGGCTTTTGCCTCGGGGGTTGGGCATTTCTTGGCTTCCCGTTTAGCTTTACGAGATTCCTTTAGTTTGCTTTTAAGTTCATCTGTCCACCATTGTTTGCTACGCCCACACATTTTTATTTCCTTTGTCGATTTCCGAAGACTGTCAGCAATGAGTGTTGTCAAGGATGCTGTCAATTCGTCGACTTTAGCTTTTCCCTTACACCTTTTCGCACTACTCTCCAAGTCCATAGAGCCGTGTGCTATAAGGTCAGAGAAATGGTCCCAATCTGCATGTTTGAAGTTGAAACCGCCACCAAGTGTGTTGAACTCAAGATGAGGTTCCATTCGACCGTCTCTGGCAAAGCCAGTTACGTCTATACTCCAAAACTGTAGATAGTGATCACTACCTATGTCTTCACTTTCCAAAAAATCACAAAGATTAACGTCTTCACTTGCAAAGACTAGATCAATGACTGTTTCACCCTGTACATAAGTAGGGATATCAGGCTCTGAGAAAAGAAAGAACCCGTGATCATCAATCCAATCTATCCATTCTTTTGAAAGAGCTTCCACGGCATTTGGGGCAACCCAGCTTTGCCAACTAGGATGGTGGATGTTGAAATCACCTGCCACCACTCGCGGTGTACGCTCTCTCGTACTAGCTATCCTCATGAAGGTGCTCAAAGGTTTTGTAGTTTCGGCCATTCTGTTGTAAATATTTGTAACTTCGATGTTGTTGATGCTGATTGTCACCATATTTCTGTCAGTTAAACTGCTGACTTTGAGTATCTGCATACGTCCTAAGACCTTTCGCCTCACATAGGTGACGGCTCTAGGTTGTTCATCATCACCTAGATCATCTGCCATAACACGCGCCCAGTTGTTATGTTTTTTATTCTTGAACCAAACCCCAGGTTCTTGAATTAGCAGTAGATCCAAATCCATCTCAAACAATTCGTCTATGAGTTCGCTTTTATTATGACAATTCACTTGGCCCACTTTTAGGAGTTCTTTCGATGTTGTTCCACTATCTAATTTACTGATCATTGTTGTTATTAGATTGGGAGTTTTCGGTATTATCGATTTCCATAACATCAATCGGCTTGTTCACTTCATTAGGTGCGGCTAGTGTCATACGGGGTTTTGACGGTAGCCATTGGCGGGCGCGGCAGTGCTGATTGATTAAGAAGATGCCTTTTCTAAGAATTTCTTTGCTGTGACGTTCATTTCGTACGGCTACTACTAACGAAAAATGGTTTGTTTCGTCACTTTTAAAAGCTTCGGTTTTGATGGCGTGTGGTGGGCAAGCCAATTCAATATTGTTTCGGTTTTCAATTTCTGCTTTAAGGTCCTCGGCATCGATGAGCTCTCCATTTTCAACTAGATCCCATTTACGCACTCCGTCCAAGATGACTTTGTGCCAGGTCTCGTTATCGATGGGGGTTCCGAAGGGCTTAAGCTTTTCTATAGTTTTGTCATTCAAATCTTTGATGTGAAGGGTCAAGTTGCCTTTAGTAGTGAAGTTGACTCCTACAACTATAGAAGGCGAGATCTCTTTGTCGATGATCTTTTTGACTTCACGTTCAGTCTTGTTTTCTTGTTTCATGGCCTCACCTCTCTCACTGAGGGAGAGCGTGACGCAAGGCGCCTTGGCGAAGGGTTTTGGAGTTTCCGGAGCTTTGGGGTAGTTGATTTCATTGATAGTTTTCTTAACGCTATTGAGCTGCTTTTGGACAACTCTGGTATGGTCCATGCCCATCAAGATGGCTTTATTATGTTGCTTTTCAGACGATGTTAGGATTTTCTGTTGTTTGTCTATGGTATCGACTTTTTTGGCCAAGGAAGCTACTTGAGCCCAACTTTGACGGTCCTGTTTTGTGTGCTCAAACTGTTTGAATTTTCTGTCGGTTTCATTTGCCTTGAGAGTAAGAAAGTCTATCATGCTTTCCATCTTGGCGATTCTTTCTTCTGCATGAGATAGCTTTTCGGCCAGTCGACAGTTTTCCTTCATTACTTCGGTGTTTTCCTTGGCTAGATTGTTCATCTCGCTTTTGAGGATTTTGATCTCATCAATCATCTTTTGCATCATGTTTTCATCCGTTTCAAGTCGTCCTCTGACGTCTTTGATCTGGACTTCTTCATCATGAACATCTTCCTTGAGGGCTCTGATTTCAGTATCGACTTCGTCTTCCCTGATATCAGTTGCTTTTCTTTTGTTTTGTCTTTCTTTCCAATGGGCATCGTCATTATTGTCGGTGGCGTTGGATGTGGTGGCAATGATGTCGCCATCAAAAGCCTGGGCCTCAGGGTCCATTACACTTCCATGTTGGCCAATTTCGACGATTCGGGTGTCATTCTGATCGGGAGGATCAGGAGGTTCGATTTGGACGCTGTTGGATCCGGTTACGAGTCCGAGAGTCCCGGTTTCATCGGTGTTATTGTTGTTGTCGGTATTTTGAGGCATTTTTCTATTGCCCAGATATACTGAGAATCCTCGTCCCAAAGTTCCAACAGATCAAAGATCATCTACTAGGGTTATCTTTTTTAAGCAAACAACAAACACCAAAAAGTGATGATTCACGGCGGTTTAACCCTTTTCGAGAGATTAGACAAGCATTTAATATCGTTACCCGATATAGTTTCAATAATTATTCAACTTTTTTTAAATAAAAAATTGGCCCGATGGTTTAGTGGTATAATTCTCGCTTAGGGTTTTCTAAGCACGATTGCGAGAGGTCCCGGGTTCAATTCCCGGTTGGGCCCAATTTTTTTTTTATCGTTTTGTTTTTGGCGGGGAGGGGATTGGGTAATTTTAATGGCTGCAAGTCAACTCAATTTAATTGAGTTTAACCAACATTAAATTCTAAAAACAAAAATTCTTTGCTCTTTTTTCTTTTAATACTAAGATTTTGTGCATTATGCACATATATTTTTGTGCTCAGTTATATAAATACATGAATATTGGTTCTTTTGCTTTGAATTCAAGCCCAGGGCCAATCCTTTTCATAGAAATTAACCTCTTCATGGAGTTACTCTGACTTGGGCAGAATGTTGGGGACGGGACCAAGAGGGGTGATTCCATAAGGGTTGTACTTCAAGTGACTCTTGGTGTAGTGGAACTTGATGTGGTCAAAGTGGGTAGTTTCCTTGAAGGCTGGAATGTCCCAGTAGAGATGCTGCAGCCACTTGTGAATGTGAGGAAAGTTGTATCGAATCATGCCAATGTTGCACTTGAAATGTTGCACGTAAACGGGGTCAAATCGGATAATGGTAGGATAAAGTCTAAGGTCGGCCTCAGTGAACTCCTTGCCCAAAAGGTAAGGACCGTCAGACTTGGCTAAAATATCCTCAACACGATCAAGAGACTTGAAAACAGTAGTAACATTCTCTTCATAGGCCTCCTGGGTAGTAGCAAAGCCAGACTTGTAGACACCATTGTTAATGTCATTGTAGATCCACTCATTGAGCTCATCAATCTTCTTGGCATACTCGGGCTTGTAGAAGTTGAGTCCCTTGTACTTGTCCGCAATCAGATCGTCGAATTGAGTGTAGAAAATTCTGATAATCTCAGAAGACTCATTGTTAACAATGGTCTCAGTCTTCTTGTCCCACAAAACAGGGACAGTGATGCGGCCAGAGTAGTCGGGCTGCGCCTTTTGGTAAATTTCCTTGAGAAACTTTGAACCATAGAGTTGATCCGGGGTAGCACCGGGGACCTTATCGGGAGTGGTGAATCTCCAGCCATTGGCACCCATATACCAGTCCACGACAGATACTGTGATAATTCCGACAAGGCCCTTGAGGTGGCGGGTCAGCAAGGTGCGGTGAGCCCAGGGGCAGGCATAGGAGACATAAAGGTGGTAGCGGCCAGCTTCGGGAGGAAACCTAGTGCCAGGAGCAATGGTATCGCGAAAGCTAGAGGGCTTGCGCTTGTAGGTACCATCTTTATCGGCAAAGCCAAGGGTATCCTTGGAAATTTGGGCGGGTTCGCTGGCAGACATGTTGGAAAGTTAATGAGAATAGAGGTTAACTGTGAGATTGATGAGGAGGCTAATTGAGTAATGAGATAATAAAAAATAAAATTTCGAATGGAGATGGAATAATCAGATTGCTTTTATAGACGTTTTTCTGGTTGATTTTTTTTAATATTTTTTGATATTTCTAATGATAAACCGTATTTGTAGGTTTTGAGTAACATTGTAGTAAGAAAGGCTAAACTCATGAGCAATCATTTACAAATGTCCCAAAATTAATAATGAATATAAAGGTTAAATTATATGAGCGGCATTTGGTGGGTGCATACGCGGAGAGGTACTTTCAGCAAAGCCAAAACTGGCACGTTTTCATGCAAATCCCGGGCAAAAGTTCAAAGCTTTTTTTGAATTTCAAATCACGTAGTAATTTATAAATAAGCCGCTTGTGCTTTCAGTCTTACTTTTACACAAGGTCTGAAACTTACCTAATACTTGATCAGTCTTAAATGCCTGCAGATATTTTGGTAGTTAACTCAAAAGTATTAAGGCTTTTCGTTCAACCCCAACGTTTTGTGCAAAGACTGATGATCACTGTTATGCAATGGGCTACATGATAGAATTTCTATATATAAACGTGTTTTAAAAAAATTATTATTATTATTACTATCAATGTATTATTTTTTTTTCACATCAGTACAATAATTATCAAGCTCCTGTAACATCCGTGACGTGAACTGTATTGCCGGCGCTTTCCATTTCCAGAGACCACGAAAAACTAGAAACTAGCCCCATTTTGCCCCTGATGGCGCATTTAAAATCAGACTGAGTCTGGCTACTAACTAGCTTTGCAAAGGCATTAAACAAAAGCTGAACTCGGTAAAGTGCATAGCGGGTTTCAGCACAAGTTGTGTTTCTAACCAGTTCGTTCATGGAGGATGAAAGGCTGTAAAGGTCGTTGCCGGTTGGCAAGTTTAGGTCCAGCTCTTTCTTTTGGCTTTCTGTCAAGTCTGGCAGTTCAGGACACAGCTTCCAGTCTTCGGCAAATCGATCAAGGTCCAAGATTGCGTATTGTAGGCTGGTGTTGGAAATGTCAACCTTGCCTTCTATCCAATTGTTTCCAATCAAGTGGTTAAGGTTTCTATCATACCCATCTAGCCATACATACTGCACATGTGGGCTAACCTTGTGAAAAAACTTACCATCAAAAGGAATATAGTATCGAGATATCTTGGGCTTAATAGATGCAGGACCTAATGTGTTCAATATATGCGAAATCAAATACGGCTTTCTGCCCTGTTCAATTGACTTGATCCAATCCTCTTCGCTGCCAGTATGAAAGTGTAAGTATGCGTGTGCAAACAAGTGAGATAGTTTGTCAGTGACTTCCGCTTCATTCTTGCCAAAAAGCTGGTCGTCAATGGCAATCTTTTGCCAGCCGATTGCATTGGCAGCTGCAGGTAGCTTTTCCAAGTCTGGGATGTTGACAAGGCTGATCAATGGATCATTGCTGAGAACGTCAAATGAGACTATAGGTGGACCATAACCAATTTTAGAGTTTATAATGGTCATTGTTATTGGCGATGATAGCTTGACAAGGAATCTAACTCTGGTAAATTATACTGAGAGAACAACGTGAAAAAAAAAAAAAGGGCCAATGCTCCTGAGTTTTTATTTTATTTTATTTTCAAGTCTCGTCATCAAAGAAAGTGGCCAGCGAGAAGCCCACCGACCGCAGTTTTCAAAGGGGGAATTTTGCAAATGAGACATAGAAATGACTCCTGTCACATATAATGCACCAAGAAACTTGCTACACTACACATGTTGTGATACTTTTATTAGCTCTTAACTAAAAATTAGATACTATTTTCTGATTTAGTTATTATTCATCTCTCGTGATAATCAGATTCAACTAGACTGTTGTCTTTGAAGACCCATCAATTAATGCAGTACATGTATTTAATAGTACTTGAGACATGTAACACTTTAGTTATCTTGAGGTTTAATTTAATTAAGACATTGATTATAATGTCCAAAGCATGGGAAAAGTCAACGAGCAAAATATATATATAAAAAACTGTAAGATCGAGATCAATGGTATTGCGCATGTAGAAAAGTTCAACAAATGATTATAGACGCAGATACCATAAAAAGTGATCTCAATGAGTTTGATAACTCATCTTTACAGAAAATATTATAGAGTTAAAAAAAAAAACAGAACAGGAGAACTCTTTTAAATATGCTTGATAAAAAAAAATGGAGTTATTGGTAGGCAAAAGGGAACCTGTTTTGTTAGAGATGGTGACCAGCCCATTTAAGACCTTTTGTTCTCTTATCAATAAGTCGTTTTTGGCATCGCTTAACGAGTGTTTTTTTTTTAAAGTACGAAATAAGTGAATTAGGAATCGAGATTAGCGACAATAGCAAGCGAGCTGTCGGGGGATATAAAACAAAAGAATGAAATATAGAGCATGAGCTTTTAGAGTACAAACAAGTTTTGTAAAACTTGTTGTTGACATGATTCTCTGGGCTGATCTGACAGGCATTGATTAATATTCTAAATTCTTTTTTAGTGCTAGGCTATTTTTAAAAAAAAGTTGCTAAAAGACCTCCAACGTTGATTCACAAAGACACTTGATCTGCCAGATGAAGAGAGGTGCTTTTAAACAACGAGCCATTTCTTTGTACTCCTTTGACAATTATCATGTATAGTCAACTTGATATGCTAAGACTTTTCATTTTTTCCGATCAGAATGTATGAAAAAAAGGAATCATGGACTTAATAGATTAGATTTTAGTTACCAGCACCGATTATTTCAATGTCGACTACCATATAAGTCTCATTATACTGCTGCTTACTTTTCGAGCTATAACCCCATTCTGTTATGCGCATTGGCGCTGTCTTTTTTTTTTTTTTTAATTTACTTTTATTCCGCCTTTGCCGATTCAACTTTTAACAAGGGAGGTTCAAATTAGAAGAAATAAAAGAAGATTCTTGGATATGAATCTACATACAATCTAATAAAAAAACTATCGAAGACCATCGATAGACAATACTAAGTGCTATGAGTTAGTTGTAGACAAAAGGCCCACTAAGGGGCTCTTAATCATATTCTTCATGAGGCGATGGCCGGAATTCCCGGAAGTACTTTATACTAACAATAAGGTCAGGGGCACACACTCAGCCTGCTTGGGCGGTTAGGTTCCTCGCCTACTGATACTAAAAAAACGGAAATATCTAGACAGATAACTTAATAGCTCTACAGTTAAGCCCAAACAAAATACAGCATGTTGAAGCAAAATCCTAATTGGATTAAAGAAGACCAAGACATGGCATGCCGTTGTAATGAGTTGTTAGAATAAGATCGGGGAATTTATCATGAACCAATGGTAACTGGGCTTATAAATCCAGCTCCGTTATAGCTCTACATTTCATCATCACGCTAAAAGAAAACTGTAAAATTACAGGAAAAAAACAACCAAACTAAAAAGTCATCAGGATCCATGATCTTGTGGGTAAGAGATCATAAGGCCTGAGAGCCAAGGTTTCAAAAAATCCATTGTTGTGCTAAACCATTTCATAAATAAGATATAATGAGATTTCTATTTTTTTTTTTTGTTGTTGTTGTCGTTGTTGTCGTTGTTATAGATCGACCTTTCCCCCACTTGATTACTAGATCTGCCTACATAGCTTGAACTGGCTGTGGCCAATTGTTTTGTTTTTCTGATCTTCAAAGTCGAAATCTAACTCCTGAGGCTTTGGCAGACTCAGATCCCCCAAAAACAAAAAATATATTTTTTTTACCCCTTAATCCATTCAGAGCTAACCCCCTATGTCCTTGTTTGATCACACAAACTGATAAAGCTATGCGATTGCAATTTGGCGACTAAAAGCAAAACAAAAATCGCGCCACTAAGGAATAGAAAACATGAACAAAGTCTTTATTGCACGGCTTTTTCCTGCATTAAAGAAATGAGTATATTATTCTATCAGTCTCTTTGATTCATGGAAAGTGATGTACTTTTCGTATGTTGGATCAGTGGACAGTTGTTTATTTTTATTTTTATTTTTGATCAGAGGGCAATGATTATGTGATTATCGATTTCAAGCTTTTCTTGAAATGAATTGGCAAAACGATGGCTTTTCGATCTTGTTGATAATATCTTGAAAAAGGCACAAACATGCTGATGTCTTTAGAATACAACAAAGTGCTTGAGTATTTTTCTTTTTGATAGCTCTGAATTAAAGAAAACAGTAGGCTGCAGCTTTGATCAACTTTGACAGAAAACAGAAGCGTGTAACCTCGACAGGATTCTATTGATTGATAAATAACGAAAATTACTAATACCCAGAACCCATCCGCCTGGCTTTGTGAATACTAATCGGTCTTCAAATTGGGGGGTATGTGTGGAATATCTTTGAATTCCCCAAGACTTGGGCTTCAACGGTATAAAGTATTCAGTTGCAAATCAAAGGGTCGTGTGCCGTCAACCATGGTAATTATGGGACAACCATGTGAACTTATGCTAGTCTGATCCAGTAGACACCGTATTGCGTATACTCCAGAGTCATTGCTTTATACAAATATATGAAAATTCAAAAGATGATATCAACGGAACGCAATACTCAGATAAACAGCATATTAAACCTCTTAATATACAAAGCAAATTAAAGTCTGGGGGAGAACGAAGCGATTTGAGTTCAGGATAGGTTTCCGTATAAGCTTAGCTCTCCATTCCAACGATTTGCCATTTCCCCTCTAAACGACTGTCAAATTTCTTTTGGCAAGGCAAATCGACCCGAAAGTCGACCATAAAAAGGTATAGTAGCTTAACGCAAATTGTACAAAGCTTTATAAATGTGTGTGTGATATAATCAGGGAATCATAGCAACGCCTCAGCTTGGCTGTTTTGTTTATTTGAAAGGGGGCTTTTATGGCAATTTGCCACCACTTTGTAGAAACATGACCGTACATGACGCATATGCCGCTACAGAGCTATAACCTGCCTAAGAATCATTTTATCGCTATTAGTTGAAAGTCTAGGTTTTTGCTAAGAAAAATTGAGGAGTCCGAATTTGGCCATGAGGCTCTAAGATCACCATCAAATGGCTCGTAAGGACCTGAATATATATATATATATACACACTGTCATTGTTATGGCAACAACCAGAGTTTCCCTGCTGCCATCGTTCTCACTTGAGTCGGCACTTCAAGTTTCAGGGAGACGTGAATAGACGACTTCACCTATGCAGTATCCGCACTGTGAAAGTTAGACACACTTGAAGTGTCATTGTAACCCTTCAAAAGTAACGAATGTCAGTTTTAATATTACACAGCCAATCGTGCAACCTGCACCAACTTGGCTTTGCCTGGCCGTTAGAGAACAATTCTGAGATAGCGAGTAAATTACACCAACACCTGCGCTTCAAGCAGCCCTTAGATATTTATTTTTAGAAATCTAAATAAAATTCCAGGAGATGATCGACTCTTTAGCCCAAAAAAATGGGTCCTACTTTGTATATATGGATAGTAAAGGATCGTGGTTAATGGCCATCTTTCCAGCCTATGACCGTTAGAGGAGTCCACCTAGATATCAGTTCTGGGTGAGGCACTGGAGTTCAGCTGTATAAGCTACAGTGGGTGCATGTTGTCTGTAAGCTCAACTACCAGATAGGGCTATATTATGGCGCTCACCCACCAAAACTTCGCATTGTACAAAGATCGGTTGATGCTTGATCTGTCCCCCTTTCTTGCTCGCATGCGGTACGTAACGCGTCGATGACTTAGCACTATACTTTTAATAAATGTAAACATACGCCGAAGCGTGCACACTTGTTCGTATACTTTAATAGCAATAATTTTGTATGCCCTTTAGGTATTTGCTTTAACTTGAATAATTGGCACTGCATTTAGGGGTGCCTACAAATTGCGATAGCGAGCAATTGCCACACATGACCCGAGAAGCCAAAGTTGCAATTGCCCACCACGGGGTGCATTCAATTGAATAGAAAAACCTTTCAACACAATGGTATGGTTCTATCGTGATTACCATCCTGTGGATGGCATTGGCTGATGGGAAAGTGTTCGTATTTCCAAATTCCAAGCTTGGTGGTCTGGATGCCGTTTGTTCTTTTTGCATGATTTTTTGTATTTTTTGTTTTTCTACGGTACCGCAGAGCGAAAAAAAAAAAAAAAAAGTCTCGCAGGAGTGTACTCACCGTGGTCAAACTTTCTTATGGGATATGGCTCTAGCCACACGATACTGCCACACCTCCGATGCCCATTGACACCCAGCAGTCAAAACAAGCAGCTCAGCATTGGAAAGTACAATAACCCAATTTCCCCTTACCAGGCAAAAAAAAACAAACAAACGATTAATTAAACGAAGGTCCTTTAAATATGGAGCTAAACAACATGAAAAAAATGAGGAGGCAGATGAGAACATTTCTTTTTGTTTTCTCCTTGATAGACGCGAGCCCAACTCCTGTGTATCCATGGGCTTCTACAAATGAACCCACATCGTGCACCACCCAAATTAGTTCAAGGCTGCTGAATTGAGCAAAAACCTTTCCATTTTCAACTGTTGTGACAAAACAAGGAATAGCGGAAGAAGACCATGCAATTACCGAAAGGGGAGAAATCTTTTATGTTTTAGGACACAGCACACACAGAAACTGATGGATAATGATGATGCTCTCGACCTCTTGCTGCCTGCTCAGCAGACTTTGCGTTCACCGGCAGTTAAATGGATTAGACAGTCTAGTTACTTGAATCTGGCACGAGGGTTAACTGAAAGAGAATTTAGGTTAATTGTGCGTATCAAACTTGATCCAGAGTTTGTTAAGAATCAATGGTTCTTTCAGCTCAACCTGTGTATTCAATATTTTAGTAACCAACTTATTATTTATTCAGTTGTTTATTTATTTATTATTGCACCCTGAAAGGATAGATGCGTGAGTAACAGAGGCGTTATCTTCATTCATTGGTATTAAGCCAAAGGAACTGTTAACTGTAGAATTTTTTACATCATTTCTTTATATTCTCAAGCCAAATGTTTCCACGGCCTGACTGCCATTAGCTGTTTATTGACTATAGCGTGAATAGAAGCCAAAACCGCGGGTCAATTGTCTTTATTCATGGGCTAAAAAATAATTTATTGAGCCTTTGCAAACTTGAATAAAAGGGAAATCAACGATATACATTTTTGTTTGATTTTCTTTTTTTCTTGTCCTGGTTAATATTATGAACTCGTAACTTATCATACATTCAGCAATTTCTTTTTGTGACTCCTTCCCCCCAAACCCAAAACTTTCCCCTTAAAACCAATGATTTCAATAGCCTGGCCCTGTGCCATTTTTGTCACGACTTTAGAAGCCCTCTATACTCAGTCCTTGTTTATACTGCAGCTCGTTTTTTTTCCTAAAAAAAACATCTCACTCCCCAGAAAACTATTTAACCATTCGCATTTCCTCAGAACTCCGAGGTCTTCTTTTTCTCTTTTTTTTTTTTCTCGTCACACTTTTGTCACCTCGTTTCTTTCTACAAGCTACTTTTTACCAACTATTTACTTTCGTTAATCCTAACACCTATACACAATGAAGTTCTCTGCCCTCGCCGTTGCTGCTTTCGTTTCCCTGGTCTCTGCCCAGGCTAACTCTACCGTCATCGTTCACCCCACTCACACTAACGTTGTCTACTCTACCGACATCAAGACCATCACCTCTTGCTCTGATGGCAAGTGCACCGAGCACCTGACCTCTGAGGTTGCCCCCGTTCCCCAGTCCACCGTCGTTGTTCACCCCACTCACACTAACGTTGTCTACTCTACCGACATCAAGACCATCACCTCTTGCTCTGATGGCAAGTGCACCGAGCACCTGACCTCTGAGGTTGCCCCCGTTCCCCAGTCCACCGTCGTTGTTCACCCCACTCACACTAACGTTGTCTACTCTACCGACATCAAGACCATCACCTCTTGCGCTGATGGCAAGTGCACCAAGCACCTGACTTCTGAGGTTGTCCCCGTTCCCCAGTCCACCGTCGTTGTTCACCCCACTGAGGTCAAGGTTGTTTCTTCCGTCCAGACTCTTACCATCACCTCTTGCGCCGACCACAAGTGCTTTGAGCACGTCACCACCACCACTGTTCCCTGCACTGAGACCAGCGCTGCTGCCTCTTCCGCTGCTGCCTCTTCTTCTGCTCCCGGCCCCAAGGTCGTGACTGAGACCTGCACCGAGTCTGTTCCTGCCTCTACTGCTGCTGTCTCCTCCTCTGCTCCTGCTCCTCCTAAGGTTGCCACCGAGACTGAGGTCTGCCACGACTGCCCCAAGACCTCTTCTGCTCCTGGTGCCCCCAAGCCCTCTACCCCTGCTGAGGAGAAGCCCGTTTCCTCTGCTCCCGTTGCCTCCTCCTCTGCTCCTGCTCCTCCTAAGGTTGCCACCGAGACTGAGGTCTGCCACGACTGCCCCAAGACCTCTTCTGCTCCTGGTGCCCCCAAGCCCTCTACCCCTGCTGAGGAGAAGCCCGTTTCCTCTGCCCCCGTTGCTCCTAAGCCCTCTACCCCTGCTGAGGAGAAGCCCGTTTCTTCTGCCCCCGTTGCTCCTAAGCCCTCTACTCCTGTTGTTCCCCAGCAAAACGAGTGCCCTGCCCCCGTTACCGTTACCGTGACTGTTTCCGTTCCTGCTAACTGCGGTGCTGAGTCTACTCCTGTTGTCCCCAAGGCCCCTGTTGAGTCTACTCCTGTTGGCCCCAAGTCCCCTGCTGTTGAGACCACTCCCTCCAGCGCTGTTGTCCCCAAGCCTTCTGCTCCCGTCTACCTGCCCTCTGGCAACTCCACCAACCCCGTTAAGCCCGTTCCTACCAACGGTACTCACATCCCCACCCAGCCCGCTGTCTCCACCGGTGCCGGTAACAACCTTGTTGCCTCTGCCTTTGGTGCCATCGTCATTGGTGCTATTGCCCTCGTTATGTAAGTTGTAGATATTTTGTGACGGGTTCGTCTGCGTTCTGTTCAGTTAGCAAGGCTGCTTTTCGCGCAACTCAAACAAACTTATACAATTTAAAAACATTTTTCATCTATTTTTCATCATTAATTTTATTTCAATCGCACATGTACAACTACGAGAAAAACAACACTCAGTTTTTCTTTTTATGGGAGGATTACCTGGTGTTTTTTATTATTCTTTTATTACCTGTTTTTTTTTACATATATATATCTATTTATATACCCTTTATTACTTTTACGCATTAGTTTTTGTGGGCTTTTACTCCAAGTATTTTTCACTGTTGGTGTAGTAGATTTACCACTTTGAGTTTTGGTTGAATGCTTGATACGCCTGTTATGGCTAATATCGGCTGCGGCCGTTTTTTCATGGCTCAGTCTGACGATCTTGTTGAATTATGGAATGGGGGATTTGTTGTTGTTTTTGCCTATTCCAGAAAAGTTTCCATTCATGACGTCAAGTGCAGTTCCTTTTTTTAGATGCTCATTTCTTTTTGTTGCTGCTGTTGGTTCTGCTTGAGTTACAACCTAGGAGGTATTTTTTGTTTTTGTTTTTTGGTGATGTCCAAACTCGGTAACTTTGTAGACCATTTTGAAACAATTCCCGTATACATACTGAAGGAGTACCGGACATTGGTAAAAAAAAAACTCAATGTGAGCTTTCTCGGTAAAAAAAAAACAAAAACAAACAAAAAGAACGCTACTCTATGCCAAACCTTTGCAGTCTTTTTTTATAGCTCTAGTTTTTCTTAGGTAAATGGGATAGGCAAAATGGAGTGTAGTAATATACGCTTGGTGATGAGCATTGAGGGCGCCACGAGGGAATGCAAGGTAGCTTGCTTATTACCTACCAGGCCTGTTGTATCTACGTATTTATCTAGACCACTTTAAATCACGAGAAAAAACAAACAAAAAAAAAAAAAAAATAATAATAAAAAACAGACGCAAATGGAGCAAGCTTAAAGATGCAGGAACAACCCTCTTCAAATATCCGTAGGCCCCTTGAGGGGATCAGTTTAAAACTTCTTTTTTGTCCTGACTGAAATTGCAAAACGACCCTGACATTTTTTTTTTTCCATGCTATTGAAGTCAAGGTAATGGTAGCGATAATTAGTTTTTTTTTTTTTTGCCTAACGAAGAAAATAAAAATAAAAAATTGTTCCATCAAGACAAAGACGTTCTATTTTCCACAAACAAACCCTAATAAGGCCCCCCAAATGCACTCTTGTTTTACATTAGCGCTCAGGCTCTTCGGGTCATGAGTTCGCTAGAGTCGTAGCCCTAGAAGGAGGAGGGGTGGTCAGCGTGGGGGCAGATAACAATTGAGAATAGCGGTGGTGCCCGCAGGTTCTGAAAGTTCTGAGAACCCCCTCAAGTGTACAAAAGAATCTATCCAGTACCCCTGGGGTCGGGTTGGTGTTGGTACTAGTTCTCCCCAAGAACAGCAGGTTCAAGCCACAGAAGGGTGTGTGTTTGTGTGTGTGTGTGTTGTAAACCTGTACTATTGATAATGAGCCAGTATAGCGTTTTGCTGAATCATATTTGTGAGACCAAGAAAACATCCAGTAGTGTCCCCATAACTTAAAAATTCTGGCCAAATACTTTTAACTTTACCAAGATGAGGCACCTTTTTTTTTTTCAGATAGATAGATAATCAGTTTATTGTCCTTACATCAAATAGTTACATAAAATTTACAAAACAAAACGATATACAAAGAAGACATGAGATTTCAAAAACATTTGTCTCTATGAGACTGGCAAAGTAGCGGTGTCAGCGCGCGTAATAAGTTCAGACGTTCGATGGCGCCGAGGATACTTTCATGGAGAATTCGGCGCCATCGAACGTCTGAACCTATTAAGCGCGCTGACACCGCTACTTTGCCAGTCTCATAGAGACAAATGTTTTTGAAATTTCATGTCTTCTTTGTATATCGTTTTGTTTTGTGATTTTTATGTAACTATTTGATGTAAGGACAATAAACTGATTATCTATCTATCTATCTATCTAAGCGTCCATGGTGAATGTTTTCTTTACTAGTTGACAATACCATTCATTTCCTTGACTCTAGCAAATAGCTTTTCAAGGTCACTCGCTGCTGGCTTGCTGCAGATGGCGAGTTTCCACACGGGATTCCTCGAACTCACAGCTACTCATCCATCTACAATGCCTTATTCACCCATTTTTATTCAATAACTGCCTGTATAACTTTAAATTTGATAAAAACATTAACAGAATTCACACAGGAGTGATAAAGAGCTGATATCAACAATTACAAAATAATTGAATACTTTTATATCACATGATATGATGATTGTATTATGGTATTGTGAAGAGGCTAAAAAAGTTATACTTCAATGATTGGGAGTTTGGCCGAGTGGTCTAAGGCGCTAGCTTCAGGTGCTAGTCTCGAAAGAGGCGTGGGTTCGAACCCCACAGCTCTCATTCTTTTTATTTTTTTGAAACTCTCCATATTTTGTACGCTGTTATATCACAAGAAGTTCAATTAAATAGAACTGAAAATAAAAAAATAAAAAAACACATACTATAATCCATCTTTGAAACTTTCAAACGGTGAAATTTTTTTAAAGCACCTTGTTCAATATCTGCTAGGCAATTTTATAAAAATATCAAGATTCTCCTGTTTGATTTTAACTGACCACAAGTAAAGATTTACAAAAGGGCTGCTACCAGAGTGGCGTTTGAAATTTAGTAGTTTTTACTGAAGTAAAACTATGACAATATAAATGTGACAATGATTTATAGTCAAATAAACACATTTTCTATTCTAAGGATTTCTTCCTTATGATATCCACAGATCTATAACTATTGTCAATCCTGGTTTATATCAAGTACCATTCATCGCGATGACTTTAATACAAGCTCAGCCAGAATTTGTGTTTATCCCAGACTTGGACCCTGCCAACAATAAAACGACCTTTAAACAGCCTCCAGCAAATCTTCCTTGTCTACATTATACAAAGATCAAAATTTTCTCGCTTGATCCCAACTGGCCTCTCAAGATCAAGATTAACGGCGAATCCCTACCCAAAGACGTACTGGAATTTGATAATGCTATACGTTTCACGCATTACATGCAAATCGACTCGTATATGTTTATTACCCTTTTTCGGCCCGTCAATTGGTTCATCAAAGTGAGACACGCACGAAATAGTGAGCAGCTGTTAGAGTATAGAGAGAAATATGCAGTTGAGCTCCTAGGATACTGTTTGAAATGGATGATTGGAGGAGGCATTAAACCAACACGAGATCGCAAAGATATCAAACTCAGCAACCTTACTGATGATGATTTCAGAAAAGCCACGAAAAATTTCTTAACAGTAACTAAACTTGCTAGGGTTCAAATGATAAACGACTTAAATGCTATGGTGATATCACGCTCTCAGTTATCACCATATTTGGCTGCATGATATGCTTACCATGTATATGGAGATAAAACATTGGCCACCGCATTTGATTGTGAGTATGGTGATTCCGGTTGTGGTTGTAATCTGTGTGCTGTGGTGGCTAAAGTGTTGTTGAAATAAGCCAAACTTTAATAGAAACCCCCAAAAAGAGTCAAACTGTTGATGAAACAAAACCAAGTCATTTGAATTTTGGTAAGTCATGGGGTTTCATCTCAGGTTCCGTCTCCACTCGGTATCAACTCTCTAGATGCCCCATATAGGCGTGGTACGGAGCTTTGGCGTGCATCTAAAACTGTTGGGAATGAGTAGTAAAGTTTGAGGCTTGTGGCATGAAACTGTATGCAATGGTGTGGCGTAGGAATCAAACCTCAAATCATAGCCATCACAACGCAATTGTGATGATTTAGAAAACCAGCCACCAAGAGATAAATCGGTGAGGTCTCAGACGGGCAATAATGTAAAATTTGGTAGAAATACATGAACTCATTGGATTGCTTTTAGAATAATGGATTCACCATTGACAACAAGACTACTCTTCCATGTTGTAAACTCCTCGGTGTATCTATGTGCTACTCAAGCTTGACGACACAGCACCTGTGGTATGAAACCCTAGTTGTTAAAATACCGTAGTTTAGCAGTAAAACAAACTTGAACGTTTTTGGGGTTTCCTCTCAATCTAAGCTTGGTTAGTATTCTCGTGGGTTCAGAGTAGCTTGTTTTGTACTTGTGACACTTACACCTTCAATGCCACTATCTCCACTGTCAAACCCCCGGTTGAGTACAAAAAAGTGCTACATTTAAAAGAAATGGAAAACTATCATCATTGTTTAGACATGACATGCATTTCATCTGTTATTTCTTTACTATTTATTTGTTTTATTATTAAAAACTTCATTACAAAAAACAACTTGTTTTCAAATCTTGGATTTCCAGAATCTTGGAATGCTCAAGCAAAAAATCTTTCAAATGACAAATCCTGGCTGAAATCTTGCAGGTTATGGGTTAACCAGCTCTTGCAAATAAAAAACGCTGTCATCAAATTTTTCACTATCAAGTTCCTTCTCCCAAAATTGAGCAGCAGTCATTAATTCATGCAAAATTCTATAAGACCCTTGATCGAGATATGTTTTAATGTGTTCAGGAAGACCCTTTTTATAACGGATTTTGAGAAATTCATGGTCTTTGAAGGCATTAGAAGATTCATGCATAACATGGAAAAACCGAGTATTGTAGTCAAAAATGGTGGTTTTGTATTTCATTTGTTCAAAAGCACGATCCATCATAATGGAGTATCCGGGTGGATAGGAATAGGCTTTAAGAGCATTAACAAAGTCTTTCCAAGGACAACCGTCTTTTCTTGGATTCCAATCATCATACCAAGTTCTGGCATTACCTATCAGATAACGTCTAGCGTAAAGATTCTAGGCATTACTGTTATTGTCACGATGTTTGAATGAACAGGAGGTTTCTATTTCATGGATCCAGATTTTAATTCGGCAAGGGTTTTGCTGACCATCAAACCTGGACGGTTTTGGACAGGGACCCTCAGCTAAAGCTATAGAGCGCGAGTACATATCCATTCTGATACCAAATAAAACAAATGTATTTAAAAATTAAAAAAGAACTTGAAGGTGAGACTTGATGATATTCCTAGTGATTATTTGGATCTCTGGGATTAGCTCTCTATTTATATTAGCCAATTGAACATCTGGGGTATAACTTGAAACTCACGCCCTCAGGATTGCAACATGACTCAAGTTATGATTATTATACCATACAAATTATGCTGATATTTACAGACATTTTCCAAAAGTCTACAGTTTTGTTTGCAATGCATGATAAATAACCTGACATCCTACACTTCCTTTACAGTAACATAAATCATGCCTTGCACATCCCTACAATCTAAAACGTGTAATAAAGCTGTTAGAAAAGAACTGGAACCATTTCAACGTGGAATTACAGTTTGCTAATATCTTGTTAGCCAGAACAATATTGGTATTCAACGCGCAATGGGTTTGTCTTATCCAACAATGCACATCACTATTGAAGAATATATGAACCTCAAACAAAATGAATAAAGCTAATCAACAATCGTTTTATTAATAAAGATAATCAATTATTAACTGCTTGTTTCTAATATTCTCAATTATTCTCAGCAATAACAGTCAATTTGACTCAATTTGCCGTGGTTAGGTTCTTACCAAGTAGAATAAAAAAACAAACTCCATTTAAAACACAAAATAGAATACATTAAATATCAAAAAAAAACTAACAAATTTGGCTTTCTTTGTAAAGAATACTGATGGTAATTCAATTATATAGCACATTTATGAAGAGATGGCAAATAAATAGTTCTGGCAACTTACTGGTATTTAAACCTTTTGGTTCATTGGGTCAACCACCTCTTGCGATTTTGAAACACTGTTATTGAGGCCCTTATAACTAAAGTCTCGCTCCCAAATTATAGCAGCAGTCATGATATCAGACAGAGTTTGATAAGTATTCTTATTTAAATGTATCGTAAGTGTTGCAGGGAGCTTTTTCTTATAATGATTTATGAGAGCTTTTTCTTTATAAGAGATATAAGATTGGTTTAAGATATTGAAGAATCGAAGGTTGTAATCATAAACACTGTCTTTGTGCTTGATATTTTCAAATGCATAATTCATCATGATAGAGTATCCGGGTGGATAGAATTGTTTTTTAAAAACCTTAAGACATCCCAATTGCGCTGCTCATTGCGTGGGTTCCAGCGATTGTACCAGGCTTGTGCACTGCCAACAAGATAGCTTTTGGCAATATCCATACGTTCAAAACGGAGTTGGCATTTTTGATAAAGCTTGATAATAAATTCCACTTCACTAATCCAGTTTTCAATTAAAATGGGGTTTTGCTGACCATCAAATGCTGAAACTGTGCGCGAAATGTTTTTAAATGTAAAGAGTAGAGAATCGAAATAACTCATTTTGTTCCAAAATAAAAGTAATCAGATTAAGACAATATTTTAGGGAATAAGAAAAAAAGGTTAGAAAATAAGAAAAGATTGAAAAATTAAAGAGACAACTATAACTATTTATACCAAATGAAATGATAATACATTTTTAAGCAAAAAAAATCAAGCATATAAATAACAATAAGCAAAACTTCATTAACATCAGATATTCTTTTAAAAAATGAATTTCACTTATACTGTCAAGCATCAACATTGTCATCATTATAAAATATAGATACACATATAAACCTCAATTAATTTCAAGCCTTGACCTTTGTCCTCCAAACATCTTTATCGTTCTGGGTCTTGGACTTTGCTCTCTGCCGCAATGTTTCATTTACTCATAAGCTCTCTCATTGCATATACGACGCATTGAATGCTATAAGCTCTCTTATTGCATATACGGCGCATTGAATGCTGTTTGTAGGCAAAGTCTTGTTAAAATGAATGACAATCATAATCTCATTTGTGCTGCATAAATCCCAAAGCCAAAACAATGTAGCAGCAGCTTTATGGAAACTCATTTTAAAACATGTGTAATTGATATGTTTCATGGTCTAGATGTAAATTACTAGAAATCTAAGTTTATTTTACTCTATCAATGAGTTATTCTAACTGAGCTTCGAGTCAGGATCAGAAATCTCAACTTGCAGAAAAGAGAAAGAATGTAAAAGCTGAGGATGATCCAGTCGTATAACTTAAAGTAGACAAAGAGTAGATGTGAGGCAGTTGAAAACGAGCCTTTGGTGAGTTAGTTTGGTAGGACTTAAAAGCAGGTTTTTGAAATCACGATGCTCACAGAAGAGAAAAGATGTAGTCGTTTGTAGTGATCCGGTAGCATAATTTAAAGCGTCGAAATGAAGGTAAAGTTGTAATAGGTGGGTCGGTTAGTGTAAGGGAAGATCCTCGTTCTTTCCTTGCTCCTTGCCTTATTTTGTCTCTTGAAAAGGATTCAAGAGGTTTTATAATCCTCATTCAGGAGTGCTTGTTTTAATAAGAAAGGCAGAAATTTATAGCATTCTCAGACTCAGCTTCCGCGGTTTGTTTTTCCTTAATCAATACCCTGCTTTTGGACGTCTTTGACACTACTTCATGCTTGTAACTCACATTATCACCATTTGAAATGAGTCAGCACTCCGGTGAAGCTGGCTTCACATTCCAAGGAATGACTTTTAATCACAACTCTCAGTACCAGGATCCAGCAGATCCGTGTGGTGTTTGTTAGAGGAATCAGAACGATGTTGAGATGAAGTTCCTGCGATAGCATGAAGGTGGCATGATCGATGACCTGTCGGGAAGGTGTGTCGTGACACCTCATAGCGCTTTGATCCCCGCTGATTTATCATCGAGTGCTGAACTCCACACGCTATAATGGCGCACCAAAAATTATACGCAGAACCAACTCACATACAGCATTGCGATAACACCATATCTGCAAAAGAAAACCCAGTCTGTCAGAAATCACTTCATTTCTCTAACAAAAGATTATTCTTACCGTTGATATAATATTGCTGTGATATTACGTTTTGTATTAGATCGGAAATATGTTCCAGGGTCTCACATTCTACTAAATTGAAATATCTTTGAGCGTCTCTCGATGGGACCCATCGTTTCGCTGAGTACCATTCTCAAATGTTGAAAACCACTTCCTTTGTTAAATAGAATCGGCGGGACAGTCTGTAGCAAAAAAGACTGCCCTAATTTGGTTGTTTAAACTTACATGAATCTTCATAATTAATGTTAATACAGCCCGTACAGCAACGAAAACAAAAACTCCTTGCGCAAATTTTGGCTCTTTTAAGCCCAGTTAGGGGGTCGAAAATTAGATTGTTTTGAGTCCATATGATCAGATTTTGACATTTGTCGCTGGGATTTTCGATTTCCCGGAATACCTCTGTTGTTAGCTTTGGAATGCTTAGAGCGTTGGTTGTGGTGGGATTCTCGATGGTCTTCATATACACCCCTATTGGTTGGTGGATAGTGGGGAATCATTTTTAGTCCTAGTGAGTCAGTAAATTCTTGTAAATAATACCTGCTAAGACCATGGTCATTCATAGCCAAGCTATCTTCAGCATTTTGAGCAGCTCGCATGAGCTCATCCAGAGTCCGTTCAGGTCTTGGGAAAATAAGCATTTTAATTTGTGCGGGAAGTCCCTGCAGGTAATGGTGCTTTAAATACTCCGGGTTGTTGTCCCAGTCCAAAGAAGATTCTTCCTTCAGTTCGAGAAATAGAATACTGTATTCAGCAACAGTGTACGTGCACTGAATCTCCTCAAAGGCACGGTCCATTATATTGGTGTATCCAGGTGGTGCAAAATAGCCTTTGAGGGTTTCACTAAACTCCTTCCAAGAGCGCTTCTCGTGCTTTGGGTTCCATAAATAGTTGTACCATTTGAGAGCCATCCCGGTCATGAACTGCTTACCGAAAATGATTCAATCATTTTCATCACTAAGGCGGCCCTCGCAAGCGTTTTCAATTTCACTGAGCCAGTTTCTGACTTTTGGGGGATTCGGCTCGCCATCAAACGTGGACGGCTTGTAGACGAGGAGACCTTCAAGTGTAAGCATTGATGGGTGGGTAAGAAGGTAGCGGTATTTTGTGGTTCCTGGGTCGTTAATATCTGAAAACAGAGGCTAAATAACAAAAAGATATACTAATAACTAATAAATGGTCTGAAGGCTGATGTCTGTGTTTTATAAACTTGATTGCTTTCTCAACTCAGATAGGAGAGATAAAGACGAGTTAATATAATGACTTGTAAATCACTTTGAGAATGATATTGAGGGGTCAAGATTCCTATATTCAATTGTCAACGTTACAACACGAAGCTAATACAATCAAAAATGGTAACTCTGAGTCATAGGTAGATACTTGATGTGGTTAAGAGAGAATACCACGAGATCAGGTACGGCATTGAGTTTGCGAGTAGAAAACTCTAAGATGAGCAGCTATCGAAAAGCAAGTTGATTTGACTGTGAAAATGACACAGCCAATAGATAAAGTTGCATACATTAATGGATTAAGAGCCTTGTTGTTAAAAGTGAGGAAATAGTTTGTGCAGATTGCTGTTCTTAAGTACTGAGGTGGTCAGTTGAGATGGCTCAGGTTAAAATAATGTTCAGATGTGGGGTGATAAGGTTGGTGAACTGTTAGAAAGTTGACATGGGGGAATGTCATTAATTAACGACATTGTAGAATGAGCATAGGACACTGGACTTTTGAAAGACTTTCATCTGTCGATTTCCAGGAATCAACAATTATTGGTAGCCCTGGTTTGGTAATTCATCAAGCTGATATTCTAAGTAACATGAGGACTGCCCAATTTTTATGCAATGTATATTTATCTCAGTATTTCATTAAATCAATGGGTTTTGTATTCCGATCAACTCACTTCATTATTAAAGTTTTGACTTGGATGGTCAGTCATGTGCCTTGCGGGAAAGGTTTTTGCCAACCCCAACTATCCTCTTCAGGTGTTGATGTCAGAGAGATAGAAAATCAGTTTATTGACCTTACATCAAGTGATTACAAATAAATTATATAACTAAATGGCATACAAAGAAGATATGTGATTTCAAAGGCAGCCCTTATCATGACTTTGTGGTCTTTATTGTACTGTTTCTTTGAAATATCACCCCAATTTAGCCACCTCCCACTCCAAAATTAGCTATTGCATATTGTAGATTCTTGAGTCATCAAAAACAAATATTTTAATAATTTTGAAATATTTTGGTGCAACACAAGAGATCTGTTGACTTGTATTGTACTGCTGTGTGAAATATTTAAAATAACAATTGGGTTGTATAGTGTAGTGGTGATCACATCGGATTCTGACTTAAAAAATCATAATTTCCGGGAACCCCGGTTCGATCCCGGGTACGACCTTATTTTTTTTAATAAAATGCGGGTTAAAAATAAAACCGCACTATATTAAAATGCACCATTATAATTATTTTTCTTTTTTTTTTTTTTATTCCCTGATTTAATATCTGTCGCCAAACTTCTAAGGATTTTTATTATAATGAACCAAACTATTATTCTCTTATCTCAACTGATTTTTCATGTCATTTAAAACTCTGAACCAGTTCGGAATTAGCCAATTTTTCAGAGTGTGACTAGGTTCAAATGTTTCTAATCTTCATGTCATTTTGTTTTATAATTTGTAATTGTTTAATTTAGACAGTAAACTGATCATCTATGGCTAGACCCACCCTAAACTATGAACTGACAATTAGTATAAATACTCGCGAGTTTTCCTTCAATCCTTTTTTTTCCTTCTTCTTTTCTTCTCCTTGCCAGCAAGCTGGCCACACTCTCGGCTTGCTGGTCGCATAGACTTCTACCACCACTGTCTTTGCGTTTAAGGATTCTTGATTGAACTCCTGTAATAAAAAAAGCATTTTGAGCTTGTCCGCTCTACGAAAACAACCTGAATTGCGTCTTTCGCCTCAAACATACCACAACACCTTAACTTGGATTCCATGTCTTCCAAGAGAAAAGCAATGGGAGCCTTTTGGTTTCTAAAACACGAAAAGCATAATGACATGCTTGCACACCTGGATTTTCATTTTGCATTGAGTCTTCCTCTCGTCCACTCTATTTTATTCCAACCTATTTTATAAATGGATACAGTGTTGAGGGAAGCTTCTGGTAGATCCATACCGGAAATTGATAGCCACCAAAAAGTTTTTGTTTTTATTAAAAAGCTGCTCTGATTGAGCAAATCATCCGTCAATATAGATTAAAAAAGAATATCGGTTTATTGTCCCACGGTTATCGATAGACAGGAAATGTTTCATGTTCTAAAAGTTAGAAATTCCATAACAAAAAAAAAAAATAAAACTAGTAATTGGATATATTAAAACAACTCATTGAACATCAACTGATACTATCATCAATTCGGGAAAAGTGATTTAGCGCATATTAGACGTTTGGAATATTGAATGGCGCTAAATTATTTATGCATAAATCCATATGGTGAAGGAAATACTTTTTAAACTCCCCGTGGACTTTAAGAAAGCTTTACTCGTTCTCATGTGTGAAACTTATGGCTGGTACACCACTAAAACTGTTTGTTCAAAGTATGGAGTAATGCCGTCCTCATAAGGCTGTCAGCCACCCGAGCGGCCTTTACGCTACCGTTTGCGTCTGATATCAGCATGCTGTTACGGTTACAAAATGTGTTTGTGTTATTGCTTATTTTTCAAAACGTGCCAAACAATATATTAATCAATGTGTCGTGTGAGTATCCACCTATAAAATAAAATAAGAATAACCAACTTTTTCGTTACAATAACGAAACGAACTGCCCGTAGTGCGGATTGGAATCATTCTGATAGTTGGGTGGAGATCACGGTGATTAATTATACCGCACTAGTGGCGCGTGGATTTTTGTAAAGCCCGTCAGCCAATCTTTTGGATTATGTCCCCTAAATCAAAAGATAGATAGATAATCAGTTTATTGTTCTTACATCAAATAGTTACATAAAATTTACAAAACAAAACGTCCTAAATCAAAAAGAAAAGATATTTTTTAATCGTGTGAAATAAAGCAGTATATTTAATTTATGTTGTCAGCTTTAATCAAGCTTATTTTCAGTTGCTTTGTGTACGATATCAAACTTTTACAAGTTTTAAGGAACTGGGGTGACTTGGCAGATAGAAGGATCAAGCAATAAGGAAACAATACAGTTAATACTAGATGATAAGGTCAACCCTATAAACTTAATGGGAATATAGTAAACATAACACTTGAAATAGCAAAACAAGATATGTTAAGCTTGAGAATGCTACTTTGCCAGTCTCATAGAGACAAATGTTTTTGAAATTTCATGTCTTCTTTGTATGTCGTTTTGTGATTTTGTATGTAACCATCTGATGTAAGGACAATAAACTGATTATCTATCTATCTGTGCTTGAGAACAATGCACGTTAATAGGAGTGTTATTATATGGTTCTATATGAAAGTGTGTATAGGCTAGAGATCAATGACGGGTTACACTATCGTCAGTCCAAGCCCCTATATTAAATTTTACAAACATGTCTATATTTTCAATACCATTTTAGAAACTAGATCCCTGCACTGGACAGGCACAACAGACACGTAAGCTAATGCCACACATGAGACTTCTGCGTTAAACGTACCAAGCTATTCAAGGAGAGAATAATTAAAAAGCTCTACCTCCAAATATAATGCCAAAGAAAAACTTGAGAGAGACCATGTCGATACCCGAGCCTTTTTAAAATGAATTAAATTGCAGTTTGAAGAGAAAACAGTTTTATGTTCCAGTCTAGTCCTGAGAGAATATAGTGGAGTTGCTAGGACCAAGGCTTTAGAAACTACTGCTTTACTACAAGCTGTCCAAATTAAAAGAATTTGAAATTAGAAATGCCATTTTAAAACGTCGATTCGTATGCCACTGCTCAATAAAACGCTTGTGCTCTCTGGTGCCTATACCTGTACGGACCCCTCTGGCCGACAGGCCGGGGTATACATAAACCTCTGACATGACTACATATTTGAAAAAGGCAGTTGACTATTTATGCATATATATAGATAGATAGATAGATAGATAGATAGATAGATAGATAGATAGATAGATAGATAGATAGATAGATAGATAGATAG
>QQZM01000032.1:160888-200381 GCA_013365045.1 Geotrichum candidum | reverse complement strand
TCCATGAAAGTATCCATGTGCTAAGGGAAACCTGAGATACATAACACCCAGTAGCTCAATACCAGAGATTGACACCCAGTAAAACCTTAACAAGCTGCTTAATCAAGCGAACCATCAGCAAAGAAGTTGCGGTAATGAATCTAAGAACTTGACTACCGCACCAAGACCCTTCTTGGTATCAAGAAGAATCTTAGGATCAAGCTCCGGGGAAACTCTCCTCAACAGGTCTCGCTCTGCAGGGTGCAGAGGACACTCCTTGAGGACGTGCTCAACTGTTTTCAGCTGACCACACTCGCAATTATGTCCATTGCGAAGGTCCTACCACCCAACGTTTGTGACAGATCCGCTCCTAACCTAATTCACGCCAAATCTCACCTTATATAACAAAAGATAAAAAGTATTACCATAATTTCTAATAAAATAGACATAATTTTTTTTTTCCAACATTTGCAACGTTTTAACCCATTTTTAGTTAATTCTCCCATCTAATCTGACTAAATGTCACAATATTAATTTACAAGAACAAGCCTTGATGGCCAAGTTGGTAAGGCGCGTCACTAGTAATGACGAGATCGTCGGTTCGAATCCGGCTCGAGGCATTTCTTTTTTGTTATTTATTTTCACTTGATTATCTCTGCTGAGAGTGCCAAATTTATACATTTTAACAAGTACTTAGTATAAACAGTCCAGAGAGAACTAAAGGTACTAGATGCGGGTTGAATATTTCACTATATATATATATATATATCTTTTTGGTTTAATAGCTATTTGATATAAGAATAAAACTGATAATCTATCTATGCCACTAAAGATTGGATTCTAATTTGGTGTCATGCTTATGAGTCCATTCTTAATGTTTTTTTTTTGTTTTTTTTTTCAATGATAGTTTGCAAAAATATAAATAATGGAGGGGAATCACAAATGCACCCAGTTGAAAGTAGCCCAAAAGGATTCATCTTACTCCACACACGTAGCAAAAGAAGAAGTAGTTAACGCATTCCCTCGCGGCCTGTGCAAGTCGTGTATTACATCCGGTCACAGCCCGCGTGTCAACGGAATGCTCTCAACTTGCTTTGGATTGTTGTAGTAGCCCAAGTCGTCATCGTAAAAATCGTCACTGCTTTGGTCGGGGCTGCGCTGGTACTGCGTGGGCCCCTGGAACGAGCTGTTGTTGTTTCTATACTGGCTTCCTGGCTGAGGAGACTCACCACGCATCTGCATGCGCTGGTTGTGGCGGTAGTTGTACTGCTGCTGCAGCAGCTCGTTCTCGGTCGACGCTAGGTTTTGCGCCATCTCGTAAATCTCGCGGTTAATGGGAAACGACGTGCCGTCACGGCTCGACGCGGATCCGCCGCGTTCACGGAACGTCAGCGGCAGCGGCCACTGCCAGTAGCGCTCGCCCATGACCTGTCTGAGGTTCTCGCGCCAGCCCAGATCGAAAATGTTGCCAAGCGACTTGGACGAGGGCGCCTCGCGATAGCGAAAGGCCTCGGTGGGTAAGGAGGTTTTGTATCGGATGGTTTCGAGGTTCTCGAGTACTGTCTTGTTGCACAGCGAGAGATAGACGCTGTAGGATGCAAATACGCCCACGGCAAGGCCCATGACCGCAGAAACAATGAAAAGAGCGACCCAGTTGAGGGGCACAATGATGAATGACTTGGGGCGGTAAAGGCAGTCGTACACTGCATACGACGAGGCCAAGAAACACACAAAGCACAGCCCCGTCACGTAAATGAGAAAAAGTAAGAAAAACTTGTGGTTGCGATAGCCAATACACGTTGCGAACCAGGGACAGTGATGGTCCATACGCAGAATACAGCGGTGGCAAGTGCTGCAATGATGCGTGCGGTCTGGTTTCCAGCACTGGCACTTGTTGCAAAACCGCATTTTGCCATTTTCCTTGGCCGTGACGTTAAGGTCGACGTTGGGCGGCAGCTGGGCGTCAATGGGGTCAGACGCGCGAATGTGGAACCCAGGCAGGTCGATCGGTGACCCGCCGCCGACACGGACGGTTTGGAAATACGCTACCGTTGATAGCACGTAAAAGATGCCGGCAGTGGCAATGAATAAAAACCGGGGTACGCACGAGTAGGCCGTGACGGAAATGCCAACAAGTGAGTAGAAACCCCAGGTGGTGAGAAAAGTAACCAGCAGCCGCGGGAACAGGCTAAAAAACGAGCAGCATAGTAGCTGGCAGATGTTGCTTAGCTGGCGAACGATAGAGGGTGCCATGGTGAGAGTAGTGATTGTGAGAAAGGGAGAAGTATAAATAGAAGGGAGCTGTCTTGGGCTGGCGTTTAGAGTAACGGCCGCGACCGCGATGTAAACAGAGGTGGATTACGTGTGCATCATGTGATATAACACAAAGGTATTAGGCATTGGGAATTAGTATTTGGTACTTGTGTGGGTTTGAGATTGATGTAACATGGAGTGGATGATTAGCTCACATAAAAAGAATTGAGAAAAATCATGTTGATGGGGACACTAATTACGTTGTCCACGAGGGCGGGTTCCTGGCCACAAAATGAGGACATTTCAGGCACATGGATAAAGAACCATATTTATAACCATGATTATCTACATACACACCATGGTGATGATGATGATGATCATGATGATGAATCATTGGAATTATAAATCATTATCAGCAACACTTACCCCTCCAAGAAACCCCCTCAATCGCAATGTCACTTTGCGCCAATTTTGGCATTGGACTGATAAAGCCCTGATAAGTTCACCATACACAAACCCACGTTTTTTTTAAAATTTCAGTAGTTTGTTTTTAAAGCCAATAAAAAAATACACTCGCTTGAATTAGAATTTAATACACAATGAAATAAAAATAATGAAAATAATAATAATAATAAAGACACGTCTTGTTTAGACCATCTGAACGGCTGAGGGCGCGTCCTCAACCACGTCCTCCTTGGCGGACGGCACCAGAGGCTGCTCCTTGTAGATCACATCCTTGGCCGCAGCGACATAGCTAAAATAAAAATATAGATTAGAACCACAAAGTAGGATCAGCATTTACAATACAACATACCCGTCCATTGCCTCGTCCTTGGTCATGCCCTTGAGGTTGGTCCATTGAGTCCATCTCTCGCAACCAACAGCATCATAGACCGGCGGCTTTGGAGCGACATTGTCACCGAGGATGGCCTGGTGATAGAGCGCAGAAAGATGCACAAAGTCATCGGATGTGTGCTGGAGAGGAATGCGGTTGATACGATCAAAGTAGTACTGAAATTCGGACATGTTTAGATTGGCAGCGGTTTATACTTGAAAAAAGATGATTAATTAGACCCTTGGTGATTGCTTATGGAAATCAAAAGGAAAAAAAAAAAAACAAAGAGGAAAGAAGAAGATATAGAAACCACAAGGCCTTTATATAGTTGTTCAATTAAGCAGCAAAAAAAGCTCTGACAGCATCATGGTAACCACGTCAGCCATGTCGCGGACACTGCCAACGGAGGGATATCATTGCTATCACTGCCACGCTGCAATCTGGCCCAGTCAAATAAACAAAGAGCCCCTCTTTTTCTCTTTAACCAAAAGATAAAACAGTCGACTTTTTTTTTTTTTTTAAAAAAAATGATCAGGTCTGGAATACAGCGATTCATATCATGCAACGCCTTTGTCAGAAATAGTCCGCCCTGGTCGTCAAAATCTCAACCCAAAGGGTAAAACCGTTTTTTAAGGGTCTTGATTAAATTGAGTTACAAAGTGCCATTTACAGTAATTGGCAGTTTAGAGAAATATGCGAAATAAAATGCAGCACTCAGAATCACCGCCGATATTACTCAAAAGAGTATAACCCTAACATCCAATTTCCACCAACCAAAATCGAGCAAATTCAAAGAAGAAAAAAAAAAATCACAAAAATTCTTTACTTTGTTTCCTCTCTTTCCTTTTTTTTCAACGTACACACACATACATATAGCATATAACCACAATGAGATTCACTAGATTCCTTCGCAACGCTCAGAACATTCTCATCAAGGCTGAATCCGGCAGTAAGTAATCACCCCCTGGTGGTGCCATTGCCCTGTTTTCAGCTCAAGTGCTAACAACATGTTTTTAGACCCCACTGGTCTTACCGGTATCTACCAGCACCCCAACCCCCGCCCTGCTCTGCTGGCTGTTTACAATGCGACTCTCAAGGAGCTGGAAACCTCTTTCCCCAAGTCCTCTGTCTACCGTCAGTCAGTTGAGAACATTGTCAACGCCAGAAAGACCATTGTCGAGCAGAATGAAGTGACAGAGATCATTGAGAGTAAGATTGGCAACGGTTTAATAGAGGAGATTCTGATCCAGGCTGGTGATGAGTACGACCTGGTTAAGAAGATGGCTGAGTGGAAGCCATGGGAGGAGCTTGAGGAGAAGCCTCTTGCTGACCAATGGAAGTACTTTGAGAAGGAGTAAATCAATGTCGGTTTATCTATATCGAACATGTGCCTACGGAAACCACGACTGATAAGAAATGCTCCTTACATCTGAAAACGAGTAACCAAACCAAAAAAAAAAAACCAAACAAAAAGCTAAAGAAGACGAAGACTGCGACGCGGGGGAGACGAAGACGGCTGGCCAGAAAACTTGGACTATGCCACTTGAGACATGCGCCTTGGCAGATGCACCCACAACCATATATCAAGGATTTCATCTATATATACCTGCACATATATAACATCCTAATTTTTTTATATATATATATACACACATCATGTTAATATTACCATTATCTTTTTTTTTTTTATCTTTTTTAATTATTATTATTACAACTCTTATTTATGGACAAGGGAGGGGCTCCAGACGACACAAAGAAATACAAGAAAACAAAAACAACAACAACGCAGTTGGTGGTGGGTACATGGTTTTAAATCAAAAAAAAAAAAAAAAAAAAAAAAAAAAAAATTCAAGAGGTGGCAGTTATTATGAGTGAATGATGATGTGGTCTAGCAGCACTTGCTGTTGCTGCCACCAGCACCACCACTGCCCACGTTGACGGTGGAACCAGCATTAGAGGCAATGGCGCTGTTCTCGCTATAAATATTCTCCTTGACACGTCTTGACAGCGAGAAGAAGGACTCTTCAACGTTTTCGTTGGTCTTTGCTGATGCCTCGATGAAGGGGATTCCAAGTTCATCGGCAAGTTTCTGACCCTGCTCGGTGGAAATGACGCGTCGGTCGGTCATATCAGACTTGTTACCAACGAGAATCATGACGACGTTTTCGCTGGCATGTTGCTGGACGTTGGCGTACCACGACTGGATGTTGTTGAAGGATTTTTCATCACAGACATCGTAAACGAGCAAAATACCCATGGCACCACGGTAGTAGGCCGTTGTGATCGTCTTGAAGCGTTCCTGGCCAGCGGTATCCCATACCTGTAACTTGACCTTTTTGCCATCGAGGTCTATTGTGCGGATCTTGAAATCAATGCCAATGGTGGTAATAAACGAGGGAGTGAACTGGTCATCACAAAAACGGAGCAAGAGACAGGACTTGCCGACACCGGAGTCGCCAATTAGCAGCAGCTTGACGAGCAGATCGTAGCTTCTAGTGGTGGCCATGATAGAAGAGCAAAAAGGGGGTGAGGTGGTATTAAAAGGGGTTGGTGGTGAACGTAGTGTTTACAAAGGGGAAGTGTGTATTTGGTGGTGGTGAGGGATAAAAAAGAAAGGGAAGTTAGACGATAGGGCGTAGAGGGGGTTGGTTGGTAGCTGAAGGGGAGTAGTAAAAAGAAAAAGAAACGGTTGAGAGAAAAGAAGTGTTGGCAGGGGCGAACTGGCAGGACCACCTGGCAAGATAAAATCAAATAGGAGTTGGGATTTGGGAGTTGAACCATAAAACATGTGACGTTATAATTAGTAATCATGAGTGCAAAGGGATAAGCAATAGAACATAGAACATGTAATATATAACATGTGAATACAGCAGCCGCCGTATGTGCTATCACCATGACTAAATGCACCAAGTCACGTGCTAACACAGGGTAACCCCCCTTTTATCGCATTTTGACCCTCCCCCCCTGGAAAAACCTTTGAGCGACGACGGCGCTGAAAAAAAATTAAAAAAAAAAATATTTTTTTCGATTTGACCATACGCAAATCACCACCACCACCACCACAACCACAACCTCATCTAACCACCACTCAACACTTCCGTGATGCCTACTATCTCTGTCGACAAAGAGGACCTTTACAAGTCCCTGGGGTAAGTCTACGCTCCACCGTCACATCCCTCCAATTCTACCACCTGCTAACTTCCCTCTAGCCGCTCCTACACCACCGAGGAGTTTGACGAGCTCTGCTTCGAGTTCGGTATCGAACTTGACGAAGATGTACGTGTCCCCGTCTACCTGTAGCCTTCTTGCGCTAACATTCTTTTTTTTTTTAAGACTTCTACCACCGATCTCCAACCCGGTGAGCGCCCCCAGCTCAAGATTGAGATTCCCGCCAACAGATACGACATGCTCTGCTTTGAGGGTATCTCGCGCGCCCTCAACATCTTCCTTGGCCGCGAAAAGCTCCCCGAGTACAAGCTCTCCCAGCCTGAGAAGCTCATCACCGTCACCGTGCAGCCCGAGACCACGCAGGTGCGTCAGTACATTGCTGGTGCCGTTCTGCGCGGCATCAAGTTTGACAAGCGTCGCTACGACTCCTTCATTGCGCTCCAGGATAAGCTGCACACAAACATTTGCAGACACCGCACGCTTGTCGCTATTGGCACCCACGATCTCCAAAATATCAAGCTCCCCATCACCTACGAGGCGCGGAAACCCGAGGACATTAAGTTTGTGCCCTTGAACCAGACCAAGGAAATGACCGGTCCCGAGCTCATGGAGTTTTACGACAAGGACAAGAACATTGGCAAGTACCTCCACATTATCCGTGACTCGCCCGTCTACCCGGCTTTCTATGACGCTGACGGCCATGTCCTCTCCTTGCCTCCCATCATCAACAGTGAGCGCACCAAGATCACCCTTGACACCACCGACGTCTTCATTGACCTTTCCGGTACCGACAAGACCAAGCTTGAGGTTGTTGTCAACCAGCTTGCTGCCATGTTCGCCGAGTACACCACCGAGCCCTTCACCATTGAGCCCATCCAGATCATTTCTGACCACAACAACGAGACCAGAATCTGCCCCAACATCTCGCCCCGCCAGACCACCGCCGAGATTGACTACATCAACTCGTGTCTTGGCCTCAACCTTGCACCCCAGGAGATTTGCGACCTGTTAACCAAAATGTCCCTCTCAGCCACTCCCTCCGCCTCCGACAAGAACATTCTCGACGTGTCTGTCCCCATCACCAGATCTGACATTCTGCACCAGTGCGACATTATGGAGGACGCTGCTATTGGTTATGGCTACAACAACCTCAAGCGTACTTTCCCCTCAGACTCTTACACCATCGCCGAGGCCCTCCTTATCAACAAGGTCTCTGATATTGTCCGTCGCGAGGTCGCCATGTCTGGCTGGTCTGAGGTCATGCCTTTGACTCTTTGCTCGCACGATGAGAACTTTGCCTTCCTGAACAGGGAGGACGACGACTCTGCTGTGCAGCTCGCCAACCCCAAGACCCTCGAGTACCAGGTTGTCAGAACCTCGCTGCTTCCCGGTATCCTAAAGACTATCAGAGAGAACCGGAAACACTCGCTGCCAATCAAGGTCTTTGAGTCTGCCGACGTTGTTTTCAAGGATGAGTCGCTTGAGCGCAAGGCTTTCAACCGCAAGCACTTTGGTGCCGTATACGCTGGCCGCACCAGTGGTTTCGAGATTGTCCACGGTCTTCTTGGACGCGTTATGGCTATGCTGAGAGCTCCTTGGTTGGAGGAAGAGGCCAAGAGCACTGGCCGTGGCTACTGGATTGCCCCCAACGACCAGGCCACTTTCTTCCCTGGCAGAGGCGCGACTGTTTACTTCCGTGCTGCTGAGGGTGAGAAGGCCCTTGAGCTCGGTACTCTCGGTGTTTTGCACCCCGAGGTGACCGCCAGATTTGAGATTCCCTACGCGGCTTCAAGCTTGGAGCTCAACTTGGAGCTTTTCTTGTAGATATATATAAAATCACCACATAATTAACCACACCCCCCAAAACTATATATTAAAAAAAAAAGTAAATAGTGCTGTTTGAGAAATTATAATGACACCTTTTAATCCCGTAATCTTTAATCCTATAGATGCTGCTTGAGAATGACCAGCAAGACCCGGGCGCCGAGTAATGTTCCGGCGAGGGCGTGAAAAATGGCAATAGCCCTAACCCAGCCAAGTTTCTTCCACCAAGGTTTTAGGTCCGGGCAAGAAAACTTAGCTTCTTAAACCCTCAAAAAAAAAAAAACAATACACCAGCAGCACATTCCCCACGATGGTCTTTGAAACGACGCCTTTGGAGCCCATCAAGCTGCAGTCCACGGATAAGCGACGTAAGTAAACGCTTTCTTTTATAGCATTGGTGTTTAATCTTTGACTAACTTATTCTCTTTCTCTAAGGTGTGGCTTATTTCTACGACTGTAAGTAACAAAAGCGATGGCAACGCGGAGTATTTGCCTAAAAAACAACAGCAGGAACCACGGACTAATCCAGAGATAATTTCTTATACAGCTGATGTCGGTAACTATGCTTATGGCACTGGCCATCCCATGAAACCGCACCGTATACGGATGGCCCATAGTCTGATTATGAATTATGGACTTTACAAGCACATGGAAATCTATGTAAGTATTGCGTTGTCTCAACAAGGGAGATGATGGAATCAACAGCAACTCGTTCAACGAATTTCATATACTAACGCCATCTTGTTAATTTTTTTTTAGCGCGCGAAACCTGCTACGAAACAGGAAATGTGCCAGTTCCATACGGACGAGTACGTTGACTTTCTGTCGCGCGTGACGACGGAAAACGCCGACTTGTTTGCCAAGGAACAGGTCAAATTCAATGTCGGTGACGACTGTCCGGTTTTTGACGGTCTGTTTGAATTTTGCGGCATCAGTGGCGGTGGCTCGATGGAGGGCGCCGCGCGGCTTAACCGTGAAAAATGCGACATTGCCATCAACTGGGCGGGTGGCCTCCACCACGCGAAAAAGTCTGAAGCATCGGGATTCTGCTACCTTAATGATATTGTTCTGGGCATTATAGAATTGTTGCGGTACCATCAACGTGTTCTTTATATTGACATTGATGTGCATCACGGTGATGGTGTCGAGGAGGCCTTCTACACCACCGATCGTGTCATGACGTGCAGTTTCCACAAGTACGGAGAGTTCTTCCCCGGCACGGGTGAGCTTCGTGATATCGGTGTCGGCAAGGGTAAAAACTACGCCGTCAACTTCCCCTTCCGGGATGGTATTGATGATGATAACTACAAGTCTATTTTCGAGCCCGTGATCACAGCGATTATGGAGTGGTACCAGCCAACAGCGGTGGTGCTACAGTGCGGTGGTGACTCGCTTTCCGGTGACCGTCTTGGTTGCTTTAACCTTTCTATGCACGGCCACGCCAACTGCGTGCGGTTTGTCAAGTCATTTGGCCTGCCCACGCTCGTGGTTGGCGGTGGTGGCTACACCATGCGCAACGTGAGTCGCACATGGACCTACGAGACGGGTATTCTGGTCAACAAGCTTGTGGGCCCCGAGATCCCCTATAACGACTACTACGAATACTATGGCCCGGACTATAAACTCGAAGTGCGCCCCTCAAACATGCAAAACGCCAATTCACCCGAGTACCTCAACAAGATTCTCACACAAGTGTTACAAAATCTTTCGCGCACAAAATTCGCGCCCTCGGTGCAAATGCAAGATGTGCCTAGGGACACGGTCGACTTTGACGATGACGCCGAGGAGGACCTGGAAGCCAGCAAGGAGACCCGCGGTGGCTCGCAAATGCTGCGCGACGAAGAGGTGGAAAAAACGGGCGAATTTTATGATGATGAGGACAAATCGGGCGGTAAAAAGTCCAATGAAATTGACCACAAGTTTACTTCTGAACCCGCCGCGTAGCTATAATGCAGTTTAAGTTATTTTTAGTTGTCGGTTGTTTGGAAAGCTTTGTGTATCCTTGTGTTTATATATATATTTTATTTTATGTTTTTTTTTTAAAGAAATGTTTATGTGGCAGTTAGTGTATCCCACGATGGGTTGAAGCAGATGGGCAAAAAAGTCTGTACCAATGCGTGGCGCGTAATGTAATGATACCTCTGTTTATAAGAAATATGGTATGGGTCGTATACGTTTATGGGCTCCATGAATGAACAATTACTGTGAACGGGATCTCCCCCATTCCAAGGTGAGAATTTAAAAGAATACATACCTATAACCTGGGTGCGTGCGCGCCACGGCAAAATGTTTCTAACGACACCACGACTTAATCAATAAAAAAAAAAAAAAAAAAAAAATTGTTGGCTGCACAGCACGTTTTCATCAACGTATTGGTATGGGATCCAAACGGAAATAAAACACTAGAGGTGGTATCAGGGGATAAAAGCAACTGCTGGATAAAGGGATTTTCTTTTGAGCAACATGAATCTTTATGGTCTAAAAAAAAAATAAATTTTTTTTTCCCTTTTATTTCTTGTTTGGGTTTGTGATTTGTTTTAGTAGATAGGTTTTTTTTTTTTTTTTTACTGTAAGCCAAACTGATTACAAACTGAAGTCTCAGTTATTCATGCTGAACTAGTTGTGGCAGCCCACAGGCCTACCGCTTCTTATAAGGGTTTACCAAAACCAGTTCTCTTTGGGTACACCTTCTGTGATCATCTTGGTCGTAATTTGCATCACGTATAGTTAAGAAGCCAGCATGGTTAACCCCTCCTTGGATCTGCTGGTTGGTCTTAGAACGATTAAACTGCCAATGTTTGTACCACGTTGCCCCTCCTATTGAAATCACTAGCCAGCAGTGGAAGATCTTTGTCGGGTTTCCCTTGGTACGCGGACCACATTTGTGGAGAATTCGGCACCATCAAAGCAACCTGAACTTATCAACAGAAACGGCACAGACCCTAATGCAGGTGGATAAACCTTTTGTGAAAATTGCGATCTTATTTGTGTGACTTATAAATAGATGTGGGAACAATAAACTGATAACAACAACGATAGGACGGTTAATAAGTGACTGTGGGCCCTCTAATTTGCGTAATCGTGTTGCTGGCCATAGCGAGAGTGATCAACAGCGATCCGATAAGAGATTGGCTGGTGGTGCGTGCGTGCGTGCGGGAGCCGTAGGAATGAAGATCACACGTAATGAGATTGGGTATATATTACCCCACCGCCCCTCATTAGATAGCCTAGGACCTTACTATCATTAACTGGGTAGGTACTGCGTTTTTTTGAAAGATTCACAAATAATTTGCGGGTCAAAGACAATTCGCTCGTACTGGTCCCAGATTACCCGCAGAAATTCAGCTTCCCCGTTTCAATCAAATTACAAAATTTCGGTGTGGTTAGTGTCTGTGGCACAACAACGTCGAAACGGGGTGGGTGGGCAAAAATTCACAGACCTAGTTTATCCAGATCTTGGATCGTTTGATAGTCCAAAAATCAATTGGAACAGCAGCTTCATAAGGCGCGTGAGGAAACATGAAACTTTTAGGCAATGGTTGTTGTGATCTCTTAGTAACGATCATAGAAAGGCATGTTGATGCAATTTTAGAGGCCAAGGGGTGGTACACACGCTATTAATTTTAAATCAACCACACGGTATTATTTACATGCTATCCAGATATAAGTTGACCAAATATTATGTTCAAAGGTAATATCTAAGCATTATGGTGCTCTTTTTTGAGTATGAATCTTTTGTTATTTCTGGAAACATTGTAGACCTTTTTGTAAGCACTACATATAACTGATATGAGGAAGCATCTCCAATGTATCACAGCGAGTTACACTTCTGTTTTAATACTTTTGCCGGTATTGGCCTATTTTCAATAAAAGTGGGATTTAACGAGAAGCATTTTCAGCACTGACAGTAGTGGTGGAGACTCTTTTGCTTTGCGCATTATTCACTTAATGAGACTCAATCAACTTTTGTATTCCACGAACATCAATCTCCAATCGACATCTTTTTGTATCCATTTCATTTTTGAACATAACGCAGTCTATCCTATATGTTTGTTTGACATCTGGATTGTATGGAGACAAGTGAGATGTGTCATGTTCCAAGTCTGCAAAGAAATTGGAAGCCAGGGTTTGAATATCCAACTCATTTTGATTGCGATTATCAGTGAATATATATAAATACCTGAGATACTTGGTGTTACCTTTGTATTCAGAAGTCAATTTGGTTGCAAGCTTGCTGAACAAAATGGGTTTGGTTTCTAGGGATTTGTGAATCATAACCATTTCGAGGGAGCTAGCATTTGTTAATATCACATCAAGTATTGATTCAATGTCCAATTCACGGTAATGTACCTCTTGCCATAGATTTTGATATGAAATGTCTAGAAGTTTGATATGCGGCATGTTCCTGTATAAAGACTCGAGACGTTCGTATGGATCCTTTGTATATATTGAAAATACAGTCACAGTGGGATTATTTTCTAAAAGACAACATATCAACTTGGTATTCATATATACCACTCCGGAAACCCTCAATGTTTTCAAAGTTGGGAGATGCAGAAGTTTTCCGTTAATATACCTTTCATCAATATGGGCCTGAAAGTTCAAGTACAACTCAATCAACCTAGGGAATTGTTGACTCAAAGGAATTTTCAAGCTCCAGAAAAATGGCCTACTACCAACTTTCAAAAGTTCGAGATTTCGGGAAAAGTTGATATGCGTGACATTTGAATCGTCACAGTAAAGTACACGTAGCCCTGGGTTGTTTTCTATTAGCAACGTAGCCAACTCTTGGGTAATGAAGCCATGTTTAGTGTGTATTAAATTAAGTTGGTCAAGATTCAATAGCTCAAAAAGCTTTGCACAAACATTGCAATTATTATACTTTGAAGAAACACATAGTTGTAAAGTATCAACTTGGCTGATAATATTTTCTTTCGCAAAACACCATAACAAAATATGAAGACCGCCAATGCAGTTACCGTTGAAAATTGTGCATTTGGCCAGATGATCTAGCTGTGAAACCATTTTTGCAACTGCAGTGCATATCAAGATTGCATAGTAAATACGAATCTTTGTTTCAATAGCCAATTTGTCCGTAGTTTTCTGGCTCAACTTATCTTTATAAAAGTATGGAATTTTGATGCCCATATTTTGGAATCTGCAATGGTTTTTCTTCCAATATTTAGGAAACCGTCGTTCTATTGTTTTATATTTATCTGCTGTTTCATACACAAAACATGTTGTAATACGCAATCTAGTTAAATATTGCAATTTAGGATGCGTAAATGACCTTTGTAAACCTTTTCCGACCGACTTGAATAGAAATGGTATCTCGTCCATCATCAAATTTTGGACAAATTCAAGTCTTTTTTGACTGAGAGGTCCTGTAATATAAAACTTGTTCACGGGGTCAATACCACGAGATTTCAACATGTTTTGGCTGAACACAAAAGGCTCTCTCCTAATCATGGCTTTACCTTGAACATGCTTTTTTGGTGTTTCCACTTTTTCGTCCCAGTAAGAATATTTAAAAGCTATGCTCCAAACAAGCTTGTAGAAAAGTGTATTCACTTGGCTAAGAGGAATCATGCGATGAGTTGATAATTCCGGCAGATTTTCAAAGAGATCTATATGTCCTCTCAAGTAAGTAATTTTCAATGTTCGTGTAAGGCTCCATTCATTTAAAAGTTCAAGGATGATTTTTGAAAGAATTTCAGTTGGAAGTTGAATCAAAAGCGATGGACGAGACAAGTTACATCTGTATTGGCTTTTTGTGTTCTTGGTCAGGCATGAATACCATGCCTTTTGAATAAGGTTGAGAGTTTTGCTTATAATGTGCATTTTATAGGACCAAAAAAGTATTAACGACTTGAATTCAAAAACAGAAATCACTGGGATTGAGTGTCGTTTTAAATAGATTTTATATTGATTTTAATTACTTGATAGTTCTCAACTTTTAAATTGATGTTTTCAAACAAAAAGATTCTCGATTGTGATTTACCTGTTTACAAAAATATTACAAATTACCAATAACCACAACTGTTTAACTGACCAAGTATTACTACAAGAGTACTTTTATATTAAAAATATTGAAATAAAAAACACTCCAACCAGGAAGTAATACTAAATGAACAAACGATCGGGAATCACTATACATTATCAAATATAATCAGCTAGTTATAGTCTTTCTGCTATGCAATTATTAGCTGACAGAGTGACCTCAAAAGACTGCTTGCCAGAGTCATGTAAATGGATGTTAATGATGATGATAAGTATTGGCACAAACTTTCATCATGAAGGCAATATGTCACGATATTTCATGTTCTAAGGGAAGATTTCTGTCTTTTTGTTGCACTTAGCATGATAAGTAACATTACAAAAAAAGATTATGCAAAATTGTTGAAGAAGAAAAAAGAAAACAAAACCCAAACATTAAAAATAAATTCTAATCGGTTGGATTTATAAGGCATCTAATTAAAAAATTGATTAAAATTGACCTCAGTTACTCTTAGCAATAAAGAAAGAGATAAAAACAAGCAAAGCTAAATCCTGAAAACAGGACATCAACACCCTCAAGGCGGTAGTTGGGGCTGTTAAAAGATTTTCTAATAAGACGTGTGATTAAATACCCAAGCCAAAACTTAATGAAGTGAATTGATCGGAATACAAAAGACAATCGTGAAAACAAGCATAGCCAGAAAGTGCAGTGACCGCACTGCATAACAAAGCCAAGGGCCACAAGCTCTAAACCGAAAGATCACATAGCCAATGATAGTAACAAGCGGTATATATAATGACTTGAACTTGATGAAGGATCTGAGGCGGCGCAACACAGGCTGGTATGCGAACGACCGAGTTCCTACTGCACGACAACATCAAAGGTAAAAATACATTGGGGGCTTTGTTGGAAAGCGAAAGAGGCTGGCAAACAAGTTAGAACTTGACTGACTCTTGAGTATTTGATCTGTATTTGTTTAAGACTAATAATAACCAATGAAGGAAAAAAAAGATAACTTAGTGCGACTGAAGATTTGCAGGTTTGACTTTATTCCGAATTACAGTCACGGCCATTAGAATTGCATGTGTAACGTCAGCAAAACCTCATCCAAATGTGGCTAAACAACTGAATCATGATTTTTCTTCACATTCTGTCAAATTATCATCTTGTCTATTATATTTTATAAAAATGTCTTTTCATCATTTTAATGAATTTCAAAAAAAAAAATGGTTGTTCTCCATAAAAGAGGTCTAAATGTCACTGATATCGCCAAGGACCTTGGGGTGTCACAGTTCGACCATTTCAAGACACCTCCAGAAAATAAAAAATGATTTTAATTACTTCAATAAAAAGATTTTTCCCAAGAATAAAAAGCCTTGTCTAGATAATCAAGGTGAGACACACCTAGTTCGAGAGGCTCTTTTATCTCCATTTAGTACCTTCACTGAGCTAGGCCGCTCTGGTGTTTCTGGAAAAATTATCTCGAGAAAAACTGCCCAAGTACTTAAAAGACATGGAATTACAAAGAGAATTGTAAGGAGAAAGCCAGGGTTTAAAAAAAGTTATAAAATTGCACGTTTGCAGTTTGCAAAAGCTCATCAAAGCTGGACCATAGCAGAGTGGAATCAAGTGCTATTTTCTGATGAGAGCAATTTCAACAGTAGAAAGCAGTCAGCTCACTTGCAAGTAAGTAGGGAAATTAGAGAGGCTTATACTTCTCCAAACATTGCTTATACCTTTTCTTCAGGCACAATTTCTTGCACTGTGGGGGGCTTCACTGGCACACAAAAGACAAATTTAGTGTTCTTACCTAAGGGAAAACCCATAAAAAAGGACCTATATTTTGGAACATCAGGTTCTCCCCTTTATGACTAAGGATGATATAGCTATTTTCGTGCAAGAAAATGCTTCTTGTCACACCTTTAAGCTGACGAAGGGTGGCTGGATCAGCAAAAGTTTTAACCATGAAATGGCCGGCCTGTAGTCCTGAGGTCAACCCCATGGAGCATATTTGGGCTTGGATAGAAGTTTATTTGCATAAGAAGAAAGGTTACACTACAAAATATCTAGATGTGGAAAGAAAAATTAGAGAACTTTGAAGTGAAGTTGACTGTGCCATGCTTGAGAAGTTTTTTCACTCTATGCCTAGCAGAATGGCTGATGTAATTGATGCCAGAGGTGGATTTATTAGATATTGATTACATTTACTATTCCAATCTTTAACTATTTTATGGACTGTTCAAAAACCCAGTTTAATGTAATTTCGTTCAGAAAATGTAAAATAATACCCGACCGGTCTGCCCAACAGTTTGACAAAATGGAAATCGTACAATTCTAATGACCTTAACTGTAGATACTAACATTGAGAAGCAAAAAAAAGAATGTTATTTTCCTAATACCAAACATGGAACTTCTACCTTAAAACACTATCTATACTTGTAAAGCCTATGGAAAACAGTTGTCTGCAGTACACTGGTTTTTTAAATAATAGAAATAACATGCATTATTCATAAATCTCAACATTTTGAGTCTTTTGCAAAAGCAAAAGTCCCACATTCAAGATGAAATCATGGCCGCAAATATTGTGGTTAAATGTAGGAATAAACTAGAATAACCAACAGCAAAAATAACAATAACACTGGTGTTGTATCACTTGTACACATTTGTGCTATAGATGCCCAAATTTATGAAAGCCCTTAGGCTTTTACAAAAAGTTTTCTGTCACGATCTTTTTCATTTTTTTGCTGAATTTCTGATAGAGGATAATTTTGATATTTCTATATCAATATCTCTCTGTTTTCCTTATCAGTTACCATGGCTTCGAACCCTCCTGAACCACCTTTGAAACTCCAAAAGCTTCAGCTGGTAGTTCCAAATGTGAGAGATCAACAACCCCAACAGGAAAATCTAACTGTTGAAGATCAAGACCCTCAGTCGCCAAACGAAATTTCTGTAGTTGAAGAATATCAGGATGTGAGCAGAGAATTAGAACCTCAACGGCCTCAGCAAACAAATGAAGTTTTTAGGGACCACCGAAACCCTTCAGACCATGACAAAACAACCTTCATTTCCAAAAGAGTTAATGAGGTTTGCACATTTATAGCCTTATGCATTACAATAGGTGGTCACATTGGCGTTGCTCTGAGACGAAATGATAAGGAAATCATTGATATCATTACGGCCTCCACTGGTTTTGCTCTCCATTATTGTCTTTTTGCTCTCATTGTAGTAATTTTTCTCTGCGTTATATCCCATTTTGTTTTGGCATTTTGGAATACTTTGACCAATACATCGAGTAGATGGTGGTGCGTTATGATTTCCTCTATAGTTTCAAACTTCATCAGATGCGGTATGGATGTTTTATTGTACAACTACGCATTCGGACTTTATAAGATTTTCTGGGGAGGCGTCAAAGTATTAATAATTGTTCTCTGTTCCATAAGGGCCCTTGTGATGGTCATAAGTTTGATTATCATCGTTTGGAAGGGATGGAGAAGAAATTGATAAATTATAACGAAAAAAAAAAAAAAATAAGTGTAATAGATGTATAGCCAGTGCGTTGATAATGATAAATTGGTTTGAAAGCTATAAAATAAAATAGAGGTACGATTCAAGAAAGCCTACAAATTTTTGCAATAAGTGACGCGTGGTCCAATATTCTACTCCTTCCTTACACCTGTTAGAATTTCAGATCAAGATGTATCAGTGCGTGTAATTTGAGGGTGGTTTTGTAACTGTTTCTATTTAGTCGAACAACACATAAACCTATAAATATCTGTACTGTGCCTTTTTTTTAATTTTTTATTTTACTTTCTATAACATTTGAATTGTTAATATCATACTCTTTACTTTCCTGATTTACTATTCACTTCATCCATTTACAATTCCTGATCTACTCACCTTTGTCCAACATCAATCACTCGAGTCATGCATTACACACCTTTAGATCCAATAGTAGCTGAGTTCATCAGTCCAGCTCCGTTACAATGGGAATGGTGCTCCTCTTGTTGACTGTCCCCAAGAAGTGGTTTATACGCTATTAGTTTACAATAAAAGATAAACATTATTATGGAGACGCGAGTAAGCTATCATATATGCAAACATCTTGCTAAAATATTGATATTTAATTACTATGCTGTTCCTGTTTGAATATAAAAAATTCTTTTGGAAAATCTCGTAGAGTTTAGCTTCGGGATTATATATATTGTCTATAGATAAAATAAATAAAAATGAAATACAATTGATAATCTAATAAACTATTGTAAGAAAAAAAATTTTGAAATTGCTTTATTATCATCATCAATAACTTGATTTTCCTATAATACCATTTCCCAAACCAAAAGGAATGAAAAAAAAAAAAAAAAATAATAATAATAATAATAGTATTTACCACTCACTAGTTGAAACAACATGCACACACGCACGCTCTTTCTCATTACTTATTTTGTTTATACCACTTCTCAACCTCCGCCCTAATCACCTCAGCATCGGTATACACATCGGATCCCTGCTCATTAAATCGCATAGCATTGCGACACATTTGTATCAAATCATTCTTGACTGTCAATAACTTGTAACTGCTGCCACTACCGCCTTTTGTTGAAGCAGCTTTGGCTTTGGCCAAAACGGTGGCAAGGGCCACAGGCTTTTTGATAATGTCGTAGTAGTCGGGGTACTCGGCCCGGTCTGGCAGCGTCTCGAAAAGCTCGGTGCGGGAGCGCACATCGCCATTACTGTCAGTGACCGTGAGCCCATGTAATGATTCAATTAATTGCGTAGTCTTGGCCAAAAGCGTGGTTGGCTCGGTATCTGCTGCACCAGCATCATTATCTGTGTCAGCGGGTTCCTCCGAGTCGGCCTTCACAGGGGTTTCCACACGCCCCACGGTGCCACGGCGCCGCTTGCGCGGGGGTTCTGGCGTCGTCGCCACAGGCGTCGCACTGCCACGCTTCGATCGGCGTCTTATCGGCGCAGCCTTAACCGGCACCTCCTCTTCTTCTGCTTCCTCTTCTTCCTCTTCATCTTCTTCCTCCTCTTGGTAATCCTCGGGAGTCGCTTCCAGTGTCGGAGCGTCCGCCTCCTCCTCCGAGGTGGCCTTTGTCGACTTACGCTTCTCACGCTTGCGGTCCATCTTGAGCCGCTGTTTCTCCATTACCTGCTCCAGAGTCTCAGCATCCTTATCAACGGCGTTGAGCCATTGCTCCTCCGTGAGCCCATCGTCATAGTAGACTCGGCCGCCATTGCCGCGCCGCGTGCCACGGCCAAGTGTCTCAACCTCCTTGAGCTTTTTATTGGCGATCTCCTCCTGGATTTCATCAATGTCGCGCTGGTACTCGGCGGGCAGCTCGGGGAGCGTGATTAGTCGCTCACGCTCGGGACCCTCAAGTTCATACCGCTCCTTGTCCATCTCATTAAACAGAATGGCCTCCTCGTTACTGCGCGCAAGAATCTCGTTCAGCTCTTCATCGTCCATCTCATCATCACGCTCATTTGACGTTGACCGTTTACGCACCTCCTCGGCTTCAAGAATCGACCGCAAAAAGGCCTCCTGCTCCTCAGCAGTTGACTTGTTGTCAAATTTACCTGCCTGGATGACCTTGCCGTCGATTTCGAGCTTAGCATGAGCTCGGCTCAAAATTGCCTCCTCAACTGAGTCCTCAGTCACCAAACGGATAATTCTGACCTCCTTGGTTTGACCAATACGGTGGGCTCTATCTTGTGCTTGCAAATCCTGATGGGGATTCCAGTCACTATCAAAGATAATGACGGTGTCGGCGGTCTGCAAATTGAGACCTAGACCACCAGCACGGGTACTCAGCAAAAACATAAAATACGGCGAGTCCGGAGCATTGAACTTCTTGAGCAGTGCCGATCTGTCATCAGCCTTGGTCGTACCATCAAGACGCATGTATGTATGCTCACGCAAACGCAGATAATCCTCCATAATGTCCATAACTTGTGTCATTTGAAAAAACATGAGGACTCTGTGGCCCGTGCGCTTGAACTTGGGCAAGATGCGGTCGAGCAGCTCAAACTTGCCTGCCACGCGCCAAATGTTATCATTTGTCTCGTGGTTTGGGTTCACCAGGTTCTCGACTTCGTCAAAGACAAATGGATGGTTGCAAATCTTCTTGAGCTGCATAATTCTATTGTTCAAGCCCTTCATACCAGTCTTGGTGCTAGAGCCAACAAAAAGTACATTGTGCTTGATCATTTGTTCATACAGCTTGGCCTGTAAAATTGACATCTTACATCTGATGACGTTTTCGACCTTATCAGGCAGATCCTTTTCGACATCCTTTTTCAATCTTCTCAGCAAAAACGGACGAAGCACAATATGCAGACGTCTAATGATAAGCAAGCTCTCTTCTTCGGTTAGTTCCATCTTGTCCTGGCTGCCGGTATTGGCAAAGGGCGTGTTGAACCACTCATCAAATGACTTGACAGAGTTGAAAATCTTCGGTAGCACAAAGTTAAGAAGTGCCCAAAGCTCCGGCAGGTTGTTCTGTAAAGGCGTACCCGTCAGAATCAGCCGGTGTTTAAATGTGTAGTAGGTTGTCAAAGTGTATGACAGCTTAGACTGGGTGTTTTTCATTCTGTGTCCTTCGTCCATAATCATGTGCACCCACCGGATCCTCGACAGAATAGGTCTGTCCTTGATAATGTACTCAAACGTAGTCAACAGCACCTGGAAGTCACCCATGCGAATCTGGTTCTGAAGCTCACGGCGCTGGGTCGGGTTACCCTTGTACACAATGGTCTTTACGCCTGGCGCCCATTTTTCAAATTCAAGCGTCCAGTTTGTCAGCGTACTCAGCGGCACAATTACCAGGTAGGGTCCAATTTCACGCTTCTTCTCAATGAGGTAGGTAATTAGCGAGATTGACTGGATGGTCTTACCGAGGCCCATCTCATCAGCAAGAATACCGTTCAGGTTGTTGTTGTAAAGCGAGACCATCCACTGTAGACCCTTGATCTGGTACTCCTTAAGCTTACCACCCACCAAAATCGAGGGCTGCTCCTTGACCTCTTCCTTTATCCTATGTGCAACCTTGTAGTAATCAATCTTCTCCTTGTTCTCGGGATCATCGTCGATAGTCGTGGTCATGTCGCCCTGCTGGACCTTGACAGCCTTCGTCAACGAATCCAAAAACGAGTTGGTCTGTTTCAGTAGATGCGTAATTCTAGTATCCTTAGTCTGGTCGAGCAGTTTGATGTACGCCTCCTCATCGTTAGCCCGCAGCGCCTGCAGACGCTGTTTCGCGGTGCGCTCACCGCGCTTAGCCTCCTCGCGCTGGATGGTGTTATGAAGGTTAAGAATACCCCGGCCCATAGCCTGATTGCGTAGCTTCCGATCCTGCGTTGAGAGGTTGACTTGATGCGCGTGGTCGCGGAAGGCAGTGAGCTCTTTAATCTTGCGGTCACGGACCTGACGCTCCTTGTTCATGCGCTGACCAATCTCGATTTGTTCGGACAAGCGTACATCATGGACTGTCTTGACACGCACGCGGCGATTAGAAAACCGCCGGGTCATGCTCTCTGAGACGGGGTCCGAGCGGCTGGCGAGGTTGAAAACAATATGCTGACGCAGTGATTTCTGCTTAGTGAGCAGCATCAGCGATTTGTACTCGAGAAGGGCTCTAATCTTTAATGCATCGTCCTGATCGGGAACCTTGTAACTGGGGTCGAAATTCAAATTGTGGACGTCAAGCGTTCCCAGATTGGCAGGCAACTTTTCCAACTCGGTTAGTCTTGACGTGATACGGTTAGAGATAATTTTCTCGCAAGAGTCGGTGACGGACTGTGGCGGCGGGAAACCACCAGGGGGCGGCACGCCGGCCCGCAAGACCCGCTCTTCAAAGTCTTGGTCAATATCGACGGGAGCGAATAGTGGCTGGTCCTCGTTATCTGAGGCCGTACCGGAAGTCTTAATAAGAGTTTCCTGCAGATAGTCAGGAACGTCGAGGCCACGGCTGAGCAGCTGAAATGCCTGAATTTGTGTTTTCAGCACAGCAGTATCAACGTTAGGCTTTCCTGTAGAAGAAAAAAAGATAAGTCAGTAAACATTCTGGAGACGCGTCGACGTGCGTGAACGACTAAATACTCACCCATGCGAGCCTTGCGCAGTAACGCAAACTTTGTCTGGTACACCTGCTGCTCTGCACTTGTCTTCCGAAGAATCGTAACAAGCTCCGCCATTTCGGGGCTCGACGCAGGCGTTGCGCCCTGGGTTCTCAGCGTGGTCCATCTCTGGCAAAACTGAATTAGACTTTTTGATTTTTTAGTTTTTCGTGTTTTCGAGACCAACTTACCAGAAGCAGAAGTTGGTACTGCTCGCGCGTGGTGGGTTTAACAATAGGCTGCACCGCGTCCCCGTTCATAGGAGCCGGTGAAACTGGGGGCGGCAATTGAGACGCCGCTGCTGGAATGGCACTCATGGTCGTCATGGGTCTGGGTTGGCGATGGTGTTGACAATTTGGAGGGGAGGAAAAAACGAAGGGAAAAAAAAAGAAAATTTCCAGCAAAAACAACTGGGTTAGGTTTACATTTCACTATGAGATTCTACAAAGAAAGGGTCCTGGATCAATGTCACTACCGCGTCTTGCTGCGTTGCCCGCCGCGAGGCCCTGATCGGCCGTGAGACAGGCTGCTAGCGGGCCGCGTGGAGCTCTCGCGAATGAGGGCCGCCTTGCCTGCAGCCTGTAGGTCGATGCGTGCAAGTGCCGCCGCAGCTTCCTGCGCGCTGCCAAAGTAGACTTTTGCGTACTGGCGCTCCGGCGCAGCAGAAACTTCTTTAATAAAGACCGACTTGATTAGGGGACGGTCTTCTGCGGCAAAGTATTGTTTGACGGCAGCCTCACCGTCCTTCGCGTTGGAAATCCAGATCCCAGGGGGTTCTCTATTGCCAATACTAGGTTTCCTTGCATGCCCCGAAGGCTCAGTAGGCACAGAGAGATTTTTCTGATACTGCTGTTGATTCTGCTGTTGCTGATGTTCCTGTTTTTGTTTGTCTTGCTGCTTGAAATGAGCTGTAGGGGCAGTTGGCACTTGCAGAGCCTTGTTGTTAAGTCGGTAGTGAAAGTCAAAGCCTTCGGAAAAGGCCTCTGACGCTACACGGCCATTTTGAATTGTAAGCACAAGTGCTCCGGTGTTTGCATCGGTGAGATTAAAGTGCCACAGGTTTTTAAAGCTTTCTGAAAACTGGTTGGTGACGCTGTCGGGGTTCTTCGGCATGGCCTCAAACACATCGACTGCTGTCTGGATAACTTGCAGTTGCTTAGGATAGTTAGCAAGCACCTGAAGCAGCTGGGGTTTGACGGTTTCCCAGAGAGCAAAGAAGCTGTGACGAGAAACAATAAACAGTTGGCTGTAGCTGGCTTCGTCTGGAAAGGCAGAGTAAGAATTGAAAGACGCAGTGTTAAGAAAGTGCGGGCTCGACGAAATGGTGTAGTCGGCATGTAGTACCAGAGCAAGCTGTGCGAGCAGACCCTCACGCGCTGGCGACGGATGTGTGACAAATACACGAATCTCTGTCGGGTCGTATGCTTTGCGCGCAGTTGTGATAAGCTGGCCAATCTGCAGCAACGATGTCCACACGACACCATGCGTGCCGGCGATGGTCGTGCGGCCATCACCGGTATCAAACAGCTTGTTTAGGATCAGGGCGCCCCCGAGGCCAAACAAACGCAGTTTATAACCTGACGAAGTTTCGATTGTAAAGCTGGCCAGTTCATTGATTAGGTGCAGGTTGGGCACAATGTAATCGCGCGAGCGAAAGCGGTCGAGAACAAAGATATCTTCAACAGCGCCGTAGGTCGTGTACACCGGAACATTAAGCCGCTTGGTTCCGCCCAAAAAGAGCGGCAGCTCGGAAAGCGCATGTTTCGGCAGTTTGGCGCGCAATTGCGCGGGGTCGTCGGGGAGCGCGTCAAAGGCAAGGCTAGGCACGTGTTGCACCACGTTGCGGAGCGTGGTGTCCGGGATACGAGTAATTGAGCCGGAGTCGAAAAAGCCAAAGCTTCCAGTGTGTACAATGTGCGACGCATTGTACTTGTGGGCAAGAGCGTTAAGAGAAGAAATATCGCCGCGGATGTCAGCGACACACAGAATGCGCGTACCATGCGCGGATATTATCTGAGGAGACTATCAGCAGTTAGCAAGAACCTGGAAACCCAGCATGAAAAAGTAGAACTCACGGTCATTGAGATAGAATGCGTTGCCATTAGAAAGGGAGATGCCGAGCAGTGCCGGGGGAGATAGTAGAGAGTACAAGCAGGCTGGGTGATTTATACCGCGCGTGCCCAAACCCAATTGCGCGTTTTGCCACGATTCCTCCTCCTTCTCACCTGCCAACAACACCATGACTGAGCTGCTATCGCCCATTCAGGAGCATTATTTAAAGCGAGAGCTCGTCCGGGCCCAAATTTCCTATGAGGTGCAGCAGCTTTCGGATTTTAAATCCATTGCGAGTCTAGGCCCTCCCTTCGTGGGTGCTGGCGGGGCGCTCCATGATGGATACAGCAAGCTGCCCGTCATGACACATATTTTCAATGCGCAGGTACAGACGTTTCCATTTATCAACTCGGTCAACCCTAAAGAATTCTGGGAGGATAAGGTCCAGACGTTTGTAGAGTCGCTGGCGCAGAAGGACCTCAGCTCGTCTGCGGATCGCGCGGAGGAGACTAAACGCCGACGGATTGGGCGGAAGCTCACCAACCTGATTGCGCTATACTTGAGCTCGGGACTGCAGACAACTACACCCATGGAGAAAACTGCTTTTGTTCAGCCGCCGGCGGAAGATGGCGTGCGCAACATTGATCTAGACAAGATTGTCGTTGATCTCTATGACGCGCACTATATCAACGATATTGACGTAAACGTGGTGGGTGTACGCATTGTGTCCGAGCGGCATGGATTCTTGTACGAAGACCACGCTGAGTTTATGATCAAGGCCCAATTTCGGGGCGCGCCACCGGTTTATGTGGCACGCCGCTACAGCGAATTTCGCAAATTGCAGACGCAACTCGAGAAGGAGTTCCCTGGCAAGCCGCTACCGACGCTGCCATCACACAACAAGAGCACAACCATAATGGGAGACTTTGACGATAGCGACAGCATCTCGGCTGCCTCTGAGGAGTCGGATCACGAGAATGAGAGTTCTAACCGCCCAAACCCGATTGCAAAGTTTTTTTCCGGTAACAAGAAGCAGGTGTCCACATACCCGCGCGAAAAACAGCGCATCACGCTAAGGTCCTATCTGCGCGCGCTTTTACGCAATACTCAGGTAGTGAAAAGCCAGTCGTTGCTTGAGTTTCTCTTTCGCGACCGGCTCAAACCGACTCTGGAGGAGCTAAAAGATATGGACAACCGCCGACGTCTGGATATCAAACGCATCGAAGACCAGATTGAATTCTACAAGATTGCTACAGAGCGTGCTCGTGTTCTGGAAGTACATATGAGTGAATTTAAGCAGGACCTTATGGCGCCCGGTGGCTTGCAAAAGATTTTCTCTGAGATACGCACTAAGGACTCCGTTGACCAGCTGTCACCAAAGTTTCAAAAGTTCCTTGAGTGGGCCGAGATTGAGTTTGGAGGCACACTGTACAACATGTTTGTAGCTGATGATAGCTCGCCCGAGTTTTTCTCGCAGGTGAGTCGGATCCATAAGCTTGTGCCGTACACGCTGCTCCGCGCGGTTCTGCGCGTATCCAACCCAATGGCTATCATGAAGGGTGTTATTGATCTGTTTTTGGCGCAGCCTTTAGGACGCCGGTCGCTGCTACAGAACATTTTGATCATGGTCCTGTCGGATGACATAAAGGTACAAGAGAAGGCAATCACGGAGCTGAAAAAGAAAGTCAACAACGCTTCGATAGTTGCCTCGTTTGAGGCGTATCTGGATGCGTCCTACTCGGTCAAGGAAGAGATTCGCGCGCGTAACAGCGACTTGATCATGTCTATTATCACATCGCCAATGATCTCACAAATGTCGCCCGAGGCCGTTATGGAGATTGAGGCCTGGTACACCGCGTGGAATAGTGCTGTTGAGGGCAAACATGTTGAGAACTCGGATTATGTTGAGAGCTTCTCCAACCTAACAGAACTGTTCAAACTTATGGTGCGCAAGCGCGACAAGGACCAGATACAGAATCTATGGAATGAGGCAAGCACAATGGGTCTTGTCAAGACGCTTTTTACTATTTTCTACGGACCCCTTGTAGAGGTGTTTCGATCAGCCAAGGTCCATGAAGCTGTGGGCGACTTTGAAAAGTTTATGAGCGACCTTATGCGCGTTGTGAGAGCGGCTGAAGGCAACGCTTTGTCTTCAGACCCAAATCAGATGGTGCAGGAATTTTACGAATTGTGCCAGCGGCATGTACCTGCTTTATACAAGTTCATTCATCAGGTTTATGTGCACGACAATGGGCTCTTTGATGAAATTATGATGTGGATCAGCGGCATCATGGAATTTCTCCGCAATGGGAACGGAAAGAAGCTGGATCTGAACGAAGTGTGCCGACAGGGCCAGGTCAATGCGGGGGTCGACATTGCCAAGGTGCAGCGCGAGATCGACTCAATTGTTGCCTGGATCGATGAACGACGCGAATGGCGTGAACAACAGCGTGCCCATAAAAAGTCTACATCTGATAACACGCAGGCAATCAAGGAGTGGCAGGACGCGCTGCCAACACACGGATTGGACGGGTCTGCGTTTGGACTTGATGAGAAGGATCTGGCCGAGGTAGCTGACGACGAGGAAAGCGACTTGGACGACGATCTTTCTGATGAGGAGGCCGACATCGGACTGTCAGCCGTGGAGCAAGAACGCCGGCGGCGCGCACGGCTGCTGCGACGGTTGGAGCAACAGGCGCATGCGCCGGTGCGACCCGAGGTCACAGAGCTTCCAAAGCTGCGCGAATTTTTCCAATTGGCACTAAGCGAGGTTCTGCGTCCGACTGTGGTATGAAGCAGCACTGGTTTTGGTGTCCTCGTGGCCACACCCGGGCACTTGTGACAGAATTTCAGGAGGCTGCTGCTGGGTTAGAGGAAGACAAATTGTTGGGACAAACTGACATTTATCCGGTGACAACATAAATAGCGATCGTCTTGCCTCAGATACATTTTCCTTTTTTTTTTTTTTATTCTTCTTCTGAAAACCAAATATTTAATACTAAACAACAATGAGCCTTGGAACTGCATTAAAAACTTCTGTAAAACCGTTTAAGATCACCGTTATTGGGTCCGGCAATTGGTACGTACACAATGGATGGAAACCCGCAGGTCGTCGGTGCTAACACGCAGCAGGGGAACCACAATCGCCAAAATTGTGTCGGAAAACACTGTCCGACACCCAACGCTCTTTGAGCCCCGTGTCAACATGTGGGTGCACGAGGAGATGATCGAGGGCCGCAAGCTGACTGAGATCATCAACGAGAACCATGAGAACGTCAAGTAAGCTGCCAAAAAAAAAAAAGAATTTCAAAGAAACCAAGTTTTAACTGACTCTCTTAGATATCTCCCCGGAATCAAGCTTCCTGAGAACCTTAGGGCTGTCCCGGATCTGGTAGAAGCTGTCAAGAACAGTAATTTGTTGGTGTTCAACATTCCACATCAGGTATGAACAATCCGAGGGGATCTACACCCAATCCAGATATGTACAGAGCAATCTGAAGCAGCAATCTAACGCCGCATGTGTATACTAACTCTATCACGTACAGTTCCTGAGAAACATTTGCAAGCAGCTGGAGGGCCATGTTCCCAAAACAGTGCGTGCCATATCGTGTCTGAAGGGCATTGATGTGTCTGCCAGTGGCTGCCTGACTCTGGCCGAGTATATTACCCAGACGCTTGGCATTCACTGCGGCGCGCTTTCCGGCGCCAACCTTGCACCCGAGATTGCGGAGGAGAAGTTCTCCGAGACAACCGTGGCATACCGGTTACCAGAAGACTTTAAGGCGGGTAGCGATGTCGACCAGGCCATGCTGTTCAAACTGTTCCACCGGCCGTACTTTCACGTTAACGTGATTGACGACGTGACCGGAATCTGTCTTGCCGGAGCCCTCAAGAACGTTGTTGCCATTGCGGCCGGTTTAGTTGACGGCAAGGGCTGGGGCGACAACGCCAAGGCTGCCATCATGCGTCGCGGACTGCTTGAGATGGTGAGCTTTGCCCGCACCTTCTTTTCCGACTGCAACCCCAAGACTTTCACAGAGGAGTCTGCTGGCGTGGCTGATCTGATCACTTCTTGTGCTGGTGGCCGTAACCACCGTATTGGACGCGAGTTTGCGCGCACAGGCAAGCCCATGCGCCAGCTCGAGGCGGAACTCCTTAATGGTCAGTCTGCGCAGGGTATCATCACCGCCCGCGAAGTTTACGAGTTTCTCGAGGCAAAGAATGCGCTCAAGGACTTTCCGCTGCTGATTGCGACTTATAACATTGTCTACAACGGACTTGAGGTATGTATACGAATATCTAGATACTCGTTTTTTTTACAGTACTAACACTTTTCCCCTCCCCTAGGTTGACGAGCTTCCCCAGCTTTTGGAGAAGATCGAAAAGAAGACTTACTAGTGTGTAAACAATCTTCATTAAATAAAAAGAAACGAAAAAAAACAAATAGTAAATAGCTAATGGAAAATGGAAAATGGTCTATAACTCCATGGAGTCGGTCTTTTTGACAAACTCCTCCTTTTGCACCAGGTTGGCAGAGATGGACGCACGCAGGGCTGCGAACGGCGACGCCTTGAACTCGGCATTGCTAAGGGTCTGAGCAAACTTGGTGATCTCATGCTTGACGACCCGCTCGGTAGTCTTGGCGCTAAGTGGCCGGCTGTTGCTGGGCGTGTTACGCGCAGCGGGCGCCTTGTATGTGGCGGCCGCCGGGGCGGTGCCGTTGTCGTCAAGCAGGTCTGGCAGAGCTCCGCCCAAGTCGTTAACACTTGCAAGCACAGCAGACTTGGCCTTGCGCTTGCGCCGCTTCAGCGTCGATTTGGACACCTTGCCTGGCAGATCGTGAATCGTTGTCACCGTCTCGTGGCGGTACTGCGTGTTCTCCGTGACAGTTGTGTGCTTGTAACTATCTGCAGACAAAAACGTATTGTTCGGCAGCTCACCAGTCGTATCCGCACCAATTCGCGACAAAAATGTGCTACGCTTGGTCTGCTGTTTCTGCTTCTTACTGTCCTTATCCTGGTGCAGGAACTCGTTCAGCTCCTTGCTGAGGACCGTGGCAGCGGCTGCGGTCTTGCGGGTCGAAGTTGCAGCACTGCGAAGCTCTGGCTTGGAGGCCTTACCCAGAGTAGGGGCATTTGAGGGGTTCTTGGGCTTAGGTGCGCGTTTGGCGATTCTAGTCATGGTTGTCGTACTGAGGAAGGTGCTTGTTGATGATGTCCCTGGAAGATCTATCGGAGATCAAAAGAAAAAAAAAAAAAATCCTGTTGGGAGATGACATAATTGCTGCGTCATTTGGATTTGAAAATTTCTTTCAATTGTCTCACCACCCGTCTCTTTCTTTTGGCTCCGACCATCTACCTCGCATTCCCCAGACACTCGCCCTCGGCTCTAAACATCATCCTCATGTCGCTCCTCCTCGCATCCTCTAGACGGGCGTTGCTTCGTCCTGCGCTCACTTCTGTTCGCTTCAATTCCACCGCGGCCCGCGCCTCGGCTGAGCACAAGCTCACCTGGGACCAGTTCCTTACCCAGCGCTTCCGCCGCCGTCGCATCAATGTCGGCGCCTCCATCTTCACTGGCTTTCTCGGTGTCACTGCTGGTTGGGCCACCATTGCTAATATTGAAATTGACCCTACGCAGCTCATTTTCGGTTTTGACCCGCTGCAGGTGCTCCCCGTAGTGATTGCTCTTTTCGCTGGTGTCGGCGCTCTCTTCGGACCCTCGCTTGGCAACATTATCTTCCGTGCTTCTCTTGGTAAGAAGTTTGCCGAGTTCAATGTCAAGAACGCTGAGTTTCTTCGACATGTGAAGAAGATGCGACCCGACCCTAGCAAGCAGACTTTTGCTAACCCGGTGCCGGACTACTACGGTGAGAAGATCGGATCGCTCAAGGACTACAAGCGGTGGCTCCGTGATGGCAAAGCTTACCGCAGAAAGTGCGAGAACTTCTTGTAAGCGCATTCTTTTCCCCTCAGCTTTAACTATCCGAATCAACTCCCTCATGCCCTTTTTTTTTGAATCGTACGATTCCCCTCCCACGCCCTTTATTTACGTGCAATTCGTGTATATAGTAAATAAATGAACCATCTCTTTTTAAAATGCAAAAGGAAAAAAAAAAAATTGGAAGATTTAGAAAACTCGGCCGGCAGTGTGTTGGCGGGTTTAGTGTAGGTGGGTTGGTTTAAACGTTCATTAGGCTGTCATTACGTAGTTTGTGGAGAAATGATATTCCAGGAGCAAAGGACTAAGCACTTGTACCCAGGCCTTCCGCTCACAACACATTGCTGAGCACCTGACGCTGCAGGAACAGGCTTTCCAGTGGCGTGCGTAGCGTGTAAGCACGCTCCTTGTCAAGTACGTCAACACTCTGTAGCAGCAGCTTGCACACGTCCTGCTCAAACGTTATGCGATTGCCATCGCGAGCAGCAACGGCCTCGGTGCAGAGGGTATCAAGCACATTGACCAGACGTACAACCTCATTTAGGGTGGCAGTGTCAGCTCTGGTGCTCGTGCTATTACTACAATTTGTCAAGATGTAGGGCTGCGTTAGTAACGTGCCCTGCAACTCCGCGATGAAAGCCAGCGTTGATGATGCTGTGGCCGGCAAAGCACCGCTACCCATCGGGCTCGGGAAACGGTCAAGCGCTTCCAGGGCCCGCATGGCTGCAAGCTGCACGCGTCGCTGTGATACGCGCGCATGCGCCAGCGGGCTGCCGTAGATTATGGACGTAAGCAGTCCCAGCCGTGCCAGGCCCCGCGAGTCTTTCGGGTCGACCAGACGCACTACAGCTACATGGGGCGACAGTCCACTGGATCGCACTGGCTGTTCCAGAGAGCTGGCGTTCACTTCAAACAATTCCCCTGAAGCCGGTACCAGTGTTTGCACGAGAAACGTTCGACTCTCTCCCATCATCATCATCCCCATTTTGGCATCGTGTTGCTGGCACCCCTCGGTGCTATTGTCCAGAGTGCACTCACTGAGATCTAATAGCGGAGACGACTCCTGCATCACCATTGACTGATAGCGGAAGTAATTGTGGTAGTAGTTGGCCGGGCGCGGCTCGCCTGCGAGCTCAAGGGTGCCAGCGCATGCTGTTATCCGGACCACGACCTTACGGTGCGCAGCAGCAGCAAGCCCACGGTTTAGCCCCACTATTGTGGCGCCGAGCTCAGCCCAGCGCCGCACATAACTATATGAGTCAGGCGCTAGCGCGCGCAGCACCTCGGCACAGTGTCCAGCACCCACTCCAAGCCCGTGCAGCGCCACGTCCGCGGCTGCCGCGCGCTTGAGCAGCTCGCTGTCAATTGAGGTGGCTTCAGCACCCATGCTAAGGTAGGGGTGAGGCCGATAGGGCCAACTCGGTGAGCTTGTCGCTCCGGACGATGAGAAGAGGCCAGAGGAACCCAACGAAGTTGCTCTACCTGGCGCTAGGCTGCTGTCGGAAATAATAAGTATAGAGGTTATTGGGTTACGGGTTTTGCGCGCAGCAAGCACCGCCAGTGCCGCAGCAATGCCATTTGTGAGATCAGCTTTTGTGCCTGTACGTGGAGCCGGCGCTAGTGAATCGATCAGCGGGCCCCAGTGCCGCCAGCACCCTGGAGCTAGCACATGGCACTGCCGGTCTGGGTCATCCCCATTGCCATTGCTGCGGCCATAGGGCACGATGGCAAGCCGGTCAAAAAGGCCCATCTCAGCCACGAGTGCTTTGAGTGCGTACCGCAGCGCCGTGAACTTAGACCCTGCGGGGCCACCACCAGATAGTAGCGGCACGAGCACTACCGTGTCGAGTGGAAGTTTTAACGATGAGGGCATGATTGTACTTGGGGGAGGTCTCACCGTGGCTGCCATTACCGCGCTGGGGCTTGAGACCGGCAAAATTGGCGGCGTGAGACGCGATGGTGGGAACACTAGCTGCTTGTTGATAAGTGCTGCGTACCAATTTTCCAGCGCGACGAGGCCGCCCGGGAACCGTAAGTACATATTTGGTAGCTCCGGAGTCGTCAAGTTGAGCGTCAACATGGCCGTTTTGGACGAGACCGAGACTGACGCCAAGTGCTCTTTTAATGCAACAGTTCCGCGCACTACGGGCGGCACCCACGCAGCTACGGCTGGTCCGGAAGTAAATGATTTCACAGATGGCGTTGGCATCAGTGTGATTACTGAGGGAGTACTTGAGACTGGCCGCACTGACATTGCAACTCTAGCCTGGCTAGCTCCACTAAAGCTGCGCTTCTTATCATTGCTACTACCTCCACTTCGCACCAAAACAAGCATAGTTTCAAACAGATAGCAGTCCAGCAGGCGCCAAGGGCCCTCACGTTTGGATGCAACGTGGCAGGTATCAACAAGCCGCAGCAGTCCGAACTGTTCAAAGTCAAGCTGCTTCCAGTCGGGCACGAGATCGCGAACGCGCTCTGTAGCAACACGCCGGTCGACGATGGAGGCTGGGGGCTCTCCCGTGCTGCCAGAGTGTGTTGGTACTGGCGGCACACGCACCGTTACCGCCGTAGTGATATACTCGCCGGCGACCGCGGCCGCAAACTCCGGCGTCGTCTCGACCTCCACGGCGGGAATGTGAGCAATACGCGCGCGAAGCACAGCAGAGGGAATTGCCGGGGCCGTTTCAAATACAACACTTGTGGTGATCTTGTGAATGTTCTCCAAGATGGCGGCGCTAGAAACGCTGGGGGCTTTGGCTGGGCTATTAAAATGGAAGTTTGCGCTGGCGGCGGACGTTGGTGACGTAGGTGTAGTGACTATTGGCCGGGCCAGACTGGCATCAAATGAGTCAGCGGACGATACTGAGGATTGAGAAAAATGTGAAAAGTTAGAGGCATCCGAATCCGAAACTGAGGACCATTTGCGTCCCGGAATGCGTTCATATGTTTTGTCGCTATTGAGATTCACAGTATCGGCCAAGATGGACTCGTCCAGCGGCACACAAATTTCTCCACAAACTGGGCATGGCGGCATGAAGCTTTCAATTTTGTTAGCGTGCCTCTGTGTCTGGGGCTGGTCAACAAGCTGCAGCAGGCATTCATGGTGCGATGTGTGAGCGCATTCAAATACAACTAGTTTTTCCCCTGCCAGTGTATACTCAAGGGACTCGCTACAGAAACAGCAGGCTGCTCCCTGGAGCGATTTTTGTAGGCGAGTAGGGGGTTGTGTCGAAAGAAGCGGATGCGGTGGAGTTAGCGGTACTGGCACCGGCGAGTGATGACTCGGAAAGCTCCAGGTTGTAGTTGATAAAGTTGGCGTGTAAAGTTCCAGCGGCGGTGGAATATTGGTGTTGAGCCGTAAGTTGCTGATGCAGATTTTGTTAGTCGGGACAAAGAAACGCACGGACTTGTAAAACACTTACTTCATGGTAGGCTGCGGTAGATGTAGAGGTTGTCGCAAGATAGTTTTAGTCCCGGACAAGACAAATGGTTATATATATATGCAAATCGGGCATTTATAAAACTCTGTGAAACCTGAATCATTGTAGTGCGAGGACATAAAGGAGGTGCCCGTTACATTTTAGGAGACAATATATCTGTTTATAAAACTGCTCTGTTTGTATTGAGGGACGCTTGTTTTTGGTTTGTTTTTCCTCGAAAGAATCAACACCTGCATTTCCAGCCTCAAAGCGCGCATATTCAGCTGTATGAGACACTCCTGTCAATATTACAATCAATGGTGTTTTTTTTTTCTTTGCTGAGTATTATGGTTTGCATGCGTTATGGACTGCCAAAAAAAAAAAGAAACGCAACAAAAAAAGTCCAAGTTGAGATTATTATAATTTATTTTTTAATCGAGCGTGGGTGGTTGGTCAAGCCGTGGAACGTGAACAGATACTAGCACTATACCCACGATTCCTTGTTGCAGAGCAGCGACAGTAGTTGACATGAAACCAGGCTGTTTGGATTTTCCGTTTCTAGATGTTTAGGCAGTGTATTTGGTTGAGGCACGGCAAGCTGAGCTATGACAAACTGTCACTGACGTCCAAGCACCTTGATGTAGTCACGATCTGGTATGCATCTGATAAAGCTACATATTCAAGCGAAATTTAATGTACGATCAACTTTTTCTTGAGACATTCTGCAGCAGAAATTAATTCCCTGCCGATGTAAGACCTTTGAAGGGAAAACAAGATGTTAGCTTCATGTAAACCCAGCTGCTGCTGCTAGGACAACTGCCAATATGATCCCCGGATTTGAAGACTGCCTCCAGACTAATTGTAATAAGCAACTTTTATCACACTGCTCTTACCATTGTGAACACATGCTGTTGTTATTATTTTCAATTACCAAAGATAATTCTGTGGCACAGCCGTGTTGTTATCTAAACACGTAAAAGCACCAAAACAAAAATATACAAAATACTGCAAAAGAAAAAGCCTACCCTACGTTTTTTAAATTCAAACAGTACCTTTTTTATTTCCAATTTTTGGTGATTAGTCCTACTGTATCTCAATGGCTTTGATACATCTGTGGCAGTACATTGACTCCCGAGCTCAATTAATAATGCGGAGTCCAGAATAATTAACTCTCTTTTTTTCTTTAATGAATGTGATTTTGACAATGCTTTTCTATTCTACTTTACTTAGCTACATGTTGTAATTTAAAAAATTATAAGCAGAAATTTTACCTATGTTAAATATAGGGTCGTGATTCCGTTTGATTTTCCCTGTTCCATGTAGCTTCTCGCGACGGTGGTTCAATGCTACCTTGCTAACTCCACCTTCAGTCCCATTGACCAAATCCTGGCTTTTGCATTCATAATGCACCTGTAAAAACTAGATTTATTTTATCAGCCATGCAGGTTCTCATAAAATAGTAAAGATAGACAGCTTGCGCCGTGATAAAAGTCCCGTATGAGTCTATCCAAGCTTTATTCTGCAGCTTTCAAAATCAGCACCAAGTGAGGCACATAAATACAATTTGGAATAACGCAAACTATCCATGTACATTTATGGCCTTTTTATACACTTTGACTGGATTTCGTGGAAACCTTCACGATTGAAAAAAAAAAAAAAGAAACAATCAAAAGCATTCTTTGGGATACTATTTAGGCTTTTCAAAGCTCAGAAGACTATCAACCTAATTTGCAGCTTAATTACATTAGAGAAGAAATTGAGTTTATCAATACAAAACTTCCCTTAAGACGTAGTACTGAAGCTGGAGACAAAATAATGTTGGCTTTTCTAATTACCAAACATGATATCTTTAACTAGCTCTAAAATTTCGAAGTTTTCTCCCCTTTACCAAGCTTGCTGGAATTACATAACTGGTATCTGCAAGCAAAGAAAAGCATTTTAAGCAAGTTAGGCGATATGCTCTTAAACTTTGCTAGGTTTAGGTTAATCTCTGTAAGCTGTAACTTCTTATCAGTGTTGTTGTGGGTATGTTTTAAACTTAAGGATATGATAGAATAGAATATCTGTTTATTGCACAAATGGATTTTGACAGATTCTTATCTAAAAATTTGGGTTAGCTGGCAATACGTAGAACAATCAGCCAACACCCGCATAAACAACACTAGTATTATCCTACTACATAGTTGAACTATTTGTCTTATAAAGTACACATTTCTATTTCAGATCTTTAGTAATTGCCATATCTATAGTTGTTGTATCTTGTTCATCATTTCGTACTGGTATCATTAAAGCCCCATTATTTAAGATCTTGGCTGGAGGAATGCTCTACTCTGCAGTAACCAAAACATGCCCAAAGTTAAATACTTCCTTGAAAAAAGATTTTTTTTGTCAAAAAGAGCCTTTCTGAAAGACAAAAATTGAAAAAAGAATATGAAAAAAATGCAACTTCCGTCCTCCTGTATTGATAGATAGAAATATAGCAAATTAGTTTATTGTCCATACATCAAATAATTACTGCCACAATTGTAAAGCAATATGGCATACAATGAAGACGTGGAATCCAAAACATTTTCTTTATGATACTGACGAGATAGCGGTGTCAGCGCATATTATAAGTTCAAGTGTATGATGGCGCCGAATTTTCCATGAATAATTCCACGTGTTAAGGTAAAACTGCGATATAATACCCAGTATATCAATACCAGACACTGACATTCATTAAAGCCTCAACAAGCTGCTTGAATCAAATGAATAATCGCCAAAGAAGTTGTGGTAATGAGTCTAAGAACTTGACTAGCGCACCAAGGCCCTTCTTGGTATCAAGAAGAATCTTGAGATCAAGTTCTGAGGAAACCTTTCTTAACAAGTCTCGCTCTACAGAATGCAGAGAATATGCCCAACTGCTTCCAGCTGGCCAAGTTTGTAATTATTATCTTGCCCACTGTCTATCAGAGTCTATTGATTAATCCTTTTGCTTATAATTGTGGTAACGGCTTTTTAAATTTCAACACTTGGAACTTGACTTTTAAGTAACGTTCTTGTTGAGCCGCATCATGAAAAATACGATTTGTGCAGATGCAATTTTGCCATTAAATTTCAATTTCTTGAAACTAAAAAGTTGGTCTCAAAAACTTTTATTCTTTTTCTTCCTTCTAACTTTTTTCCACTGCCATTTTTTGTAATTACATACCACTCACGTTAATTATATTCTATTATCACCTATAGTCACTATGAGCAACCTTACTACTGAACTTCAAGCCTGGTGGAACAATACTCAGGACCCCGGAGTACAACCAGACAAGTTGGATTATCTTTCCCAGGAAAAAGTCAAAAACATCATCAAGAACTGCCCCAAAAAAATGGCTCTCATTGACTTGAGAAAAAATGACTTCATTGTAAGTACTACTGCTCAATTATTTGATTCCATGATCAACTGTACTTTTTTATTATTATCATACTTGCTAGTTTATAGTTGTTGGCAACAAGCTAACATTCATCAGGGCGGCAAGATTAAAGGTGCACTCAACCTTCCGGCTCAAGGAATTCACAACTCAATTGACGATTTGTACGATCTTTTCAAGGCTTCAGGCAAAAAAGAGATCGTTGTCTATTGCGGTAAGTATTTTTACACTCATCGTCACTCTTCTTTTTCTAACGAGTCATATCTTTAGGCTCCTCAAAAAACAGAGCCAGCAGAGTGTGGGGCTGGTTTGAGAACAAGTCTAAACAAGAGGGTGGAAACGGACCCAAGCCTTACATTCTTAGAGGTGGCTTCAGTGGCTGGGTTGCACAGGGCCCGGAGTACACTGATCTAGTTGATGACTACGTTCCTCAACAGTAAACACAATATGTTTTGTTGTTCCTTTATATTATTATACCCTGCTCGTATTTTTTTAATTTTGAATAAACTTCCACGCGAGCATAACCCATTTGTAGAAAAAAATATCATTTCAACACCTCACAAAAAGAAAACAGGATAGCATTTACTTTGCCATTTGCAATTACTATACCTGCTGAGTTTTTCAAACTGCTCCAGTAATGAGCAACTGTTTATTCAAGTTATTGTTTCCAAAAAAATTCTTCCAAACTACTGCTAACAACCTAATATCATGCTGCATCGAAGCACCTTCCCTAGGAGGTTAACGTCAATTGAAATATGTTAGAAAGATTTTTGAAAAATAAAAAATAAAGCAGTGACATACAAAGAAGATATGATTGGCCTAGATAGATAGATGATCAGTTTACTGTGCTTACATCAAATAATTACAAACAAAGTTCTAAAACAGTGACATACAAGGAAGATATTATTGGCCGATTTTCTCGTATTTAATATTCCAAATAAAACCACGTGTAAGGCAACGGACTGAGGCTGGCGGATTATATTACTAAGGAAAAACTTAAAGAGAAAGTATACAAAGATAGGAATAACAAATAATACAGGATCAAAGGCACCAAAAGGATTATTCGCTACAAAAGGGCCTGGTTCTTTTAATGATATGGAAATTATGTAGGGTTTATAAAAAAAAAAAAAGTTGAGGTCAAATAAAATAGAACTTCCGAAAACGGAAATATCTAAAATTACAAAACAACAAAATTGAAAAGGAAACAATAAAGGAATACGGCGATAGGAAAGAAGGGTACGAGTCTGTAGAAAGAGTGCAAGAGCGGCATGTACCATAGTCTAGTCTTTGACCTAGTAGAGGAAGAATAGATACTTGTGATAGATAGAAATCAGATGAACACTTGTGATACCGTAACACAGCCGAGTCTCAGACGCAGCAATAATAATAAGAATAATATTTTTACTCAATTAATTGAATTCATAACTTAACCAAAGTATGCAATGATGTTCCATTTATCAATATAATATATTTTTACCAATTCATAGAAGAAAAGTTGTTAATGTGTATTTTTGTTTATTTGTCTCTCTATAATCTGGAAAAAGTAATAAATATATCAAGGGCGTCTGGTGTAGTTGGTTATCACACTCGCTTAGCATGTGAGAGGTCCCCGGTTCAATTCCGGTGTCGTCCAATTTTTTTGCCCTGCCTTTCTTTGAAATCTTTTTGCCGAATAAAAGAGAATAAAAAGAAATATTTCTGTTTAACCGTATTTCTCAAGTTTTTAACAAAGTTGCGAATTGTAGTACCAGTACTCTGATGTTGGCAGTTGGCGCTATTTGGTTATGGTTAGATAGATAATCAGTTTATTGTCCTGGTTGTGAAATTTATTCTTATGGCGCTTTTTTGCTTGGTTTAACATTATATGATCAAATCATTCAATCCTAGGACTTGTTAGATTCGTTCAATGCTATTATTTTGAGGCTTGTTTTTTTTTTTTTTGCCTCCTAATTTAACTCATTTGCAAACATTAAACAACAACCGCGGAATAGCTACCGGTTATCAAAATCAAAGTCTTTTTGGACCATTTTGTTGAAATTGATTTAAAAAAGTAGCTGACTTTGTGTAAAGGACCATAATTTAGTTCCGGGCTTTTCCGATGTTTTTCCGTGTACAGTTATCGGCGGGCTACAAATGGTTGTTTACCGTGGAATTTATTTCAGTACGCAAAGATTAGTATTCAGCATTTGAAAATTTTATTTGTTTTTGTGATGGCATCATGAATTCCCAATTTAGCGTTCCTACAAGTGGTTTCCCATACATACGCATTTTAACAAAACCGTTATAGATAATCAGTTTGTTGTCTTTAGATTACATGATTATAAACAAAATTGGAAAACAACATGATGGAGAAAGAATAGATGAGATTTGAAACATTGTCTCAATGAGACTGGCAACGTAGCGGTGTCAGGGCGTGCTTTTTTAATTGATAGATAGAATATCTGTTTATTGTCCTTACATCAAATGGTTACAAATAAATTATATAACAAAATGACATATAAAG
>QQZM01000032.1:103524-160878 GCA_013365045.1 Geotrichum candidum | reverse complement strand
ATAGAATATCTGTTTATTGTCCTTACATCAAATGGTTACAAATAAATTATATAACAAAATGACATATAAAGAAGACATGTGATTTCAAAGGCGTTTGTCTCTCTGAGACTGTCAAGGTAGCGGTGTCAGCGCGTGTTATGAGTTCAAACATTCGATGGCGCCGAATTCTCCATGAATATCTTCATGTGCTAAGGGAAACCTGAGATACATAATACCTAGTAGATCAATACTAGAGATTGACACTCAGTAAAACCTTAACAAGCTGCTTAATCAAGCGAACCATCAGCAAAGAAGTTGCGGTAATGAATCTAAGAACTTGACTACCGCATCAAGGCCCTTCTTGGTATCAAGAAGAATCTTGAGATCAAGTTCCGGGGAAACTTTTCTCAACACTTCTCGCTCTACTGGATGTAGAGGACATTCCTTAAGGATATGTTCAACTGTTTCCAGTTGACCACACTCGCAATTATGACTTCGTTCCTTGATTCCTCTCTTCTGGAAATATTTTCCCAGAACACCATGACCTGTACGAAGCTGAAATAGCTTACTAAAGGTATGACGAGGCACACTATTCATAAAGGATTTCAATGGATTAGGGTACTGCCCTCCATACAACTCCCTCTTGACAATGGAGTAGTAGTGGCTGGTTTCACTTGGTATGTCATAGTCTGTTTGCCATTCTTTTTGTAAAGCGTTATACAAACTGCTTTTCAACTTCTGCATAGCTTCATAAGATTTCTTATTGCGATCATATTTTGGCTTTTTTAATTGGTAGAGGTCCGAATTGGCTGATTTCGTGTAAAAAGTGCTTTTCATCAAAATAACTTTATTTCTGATACTCTAGAAAGTCTACCTTATGTGATATATCAAAATATACGTAAAAGTTTAGCTGCAGGCAACTTGTTGAACCAAAATAACAATACACAACACTTACTATATGAAAAAGTAGTAATTTTAAGAATAACAAAATGGTCTCTTGGCCCAGTTGGTTAAGGCATCGTGCTAATACAACTCCTAGCAGTTAACGCGAGGATCGGCGGTTCGATCCCGCCAGAGACCATATTTTTTAAATGTCCTTAGCTCAAGTGTCACGTCTTAATTGACTTTTGTTTATTTTCTGTTCACGTGACTATGAATTTAGCCGGAGGGGCAACCGACCAAACTTCCTGATTCCCCCCCTCCCCCCCACCACGGCGTCTCAACATCATTGCGCGTTTCCTGTGCGGCAGACATTGCCCCTCCTTCGGGTAGTAGGTTAGCAGCTGCCCCATTGGCTGTTTTTGGTTTTGTTCCCACCAAAAAAAAAAAAAATTCCAAATTATTAACACACCCCTCAGTACACCAACGCAACAACGAATTTAATTTTTTTATTTTTTTTTTTTTTATTTTTTTTTTTATTTAATTTTTTATTTAATTTTTTTTTCTCCCCTACAAATCCTCTTTTTCATTTTTTTTTCTCTCTCCCTTCCTTTCTTTTCCTTCATCACTTTCCCATCCCCCAACCGACACACACCCCCCCTTACATCATGTTGCGCGCTCTTGCCCGTTCCAAGGCTGCTACCAAGCCCGTGCTTGCTAGATCAATGGCCTCTGCCGCCTCCTCCCAGGTCAACTCCATCACCCTCCCCTCCAAGACCTTTGAAACCTACGAGCTTGACGCCCCTAGCCTCGAGGTTGAGCTCTCCACCGAGCAGCTCCTCCAGATGTACAAGGACATGGTTATTGTCCGCCGCCTCGAGATGGCTTCCGATGCCCTCTACAAGGCCAAGAAGATTAGAGGTTTCTGCCATCTGTCCACCGGTCAGGAGGCCGTCGCTGTTGGTATTGAACACGCCATCACCAAGCTCGACTCTGTCATTACATCTTACCGCTGCCACGGTTTTGCATACATGCGTGGTGCTTCCGTCAAGTCTATTCTTGGTGAGCTTCTTGGTCGTCGCATTGGTGTCTCCTACGGTAAGGGTGGCTCCATGCACATGTTCACCAAGGGCTTTTACGGCGGTAACGGTATTGTCGGTGCCCAGGTCCCCGTTGGTGCCGGCCTTGCCTTTGCCCACAAGTACCGCGGTGAGGATGCCGCCACCATTGCCCTCTACGGTGATGGTGCTTCTAACCAGGGCCAGATCTTTGAGGCCTACAACATGGCCAAGCTTTGGAACATTCCCTGCATCTTTGCTTGTGAGAACAACAAGTACGGTATGGGCACTGCTGCTGCGCGCTCATCAGCCCTGACTGACTACTACAAGCGTGGCCAGTACATTCCTGGTCTTAAGATTAACGGTATGGACGCCATTGCCGTTTACCAGGGTACCAAGTTTGCCAAGGAGTGGACTTCTGCTGGCAAGGGTCCTCTCGTGCTTGAGTACGAGACTTACAGATACGGTGGTCACTCCATGTCCGACCCCGGTACTACCTACCGTACCCGTGAAGAGATCCAGCACATGAGATCCGACAGCGATCCCATTGCTGGTCTCAAGAACCGCCTGCTCAGCCTTGGCATTGCCACCGAGGAGGAGCTCAAGAAGGTTGACAAGGAGGCCCGCTCGTACGTTGAGAAGGAGTCCGCCGAGGCTGAGGCTGCTCCCCCACCTGCCGCCGAGCCCAAGATTCTGTTTGAGGACGTCTACGTTCCCGGCACCGAGATCCCTGTCCTCCGTGGCCGCATTCCCCAGGAGAACTGGACTTTTGCCAAATAAATGTGCAAACATTTAGTATCTGACACCACCATATAATTTTAATTCAAGTAATAGACCAAACATGATGATTCCGCAGGATCAATTAGACCAAAGATTCGGTATTTCCGTAGAGATCCGTGGGAATAACAATAAACTGATTATCTCGCCCGTGGAAACCGGTTGTCAAAATGGGTTTTTTTGTTTTCGTAATTGAGGAGGCCGGAAGCAGTGACGCGGTGGGGGTGGGGGTTAGGGAAAGACACGGTTATGCGTTTAACGAAAATAAAGAGGAACGTCGAGGGGTGTTTATAATTAGTGAGCAGGTTGAAGGAGGTCTCGAGACGAGCATTGGAGCGTTCATGATTTTGCGCATTTACATTGACATGGAGGGGGACAGTTTTTGACGGGAAGTTCATGGCGTAGTTTACAAGTTGACCAGTGTAGATAATGGAGTATGATGTGTGTGCTATAGTAAAATGGATTTTGTTTTTATTCAATTTTCACATCAGGTTGGATTATGTTGGGTTTGTGTTGATTTGAGCTCATTCCGGGGGCCAACATTTTAAACATGTGCCTTAGCCGTTAGGACTTGGAGACCTTTGTTTAGGGCCAGCCAACTTGCAGAGACTGTGATTCCACAACAAGGTTGATAGCCCTCTCGACGATATGGACGTGCAAAGCTGATGTAATAAGGACCATTGGAGATGACGCTTTTTTGGAGTTCTTTCGATCACAAAGGTGGGGGGCAAAAACGCACCCAATGAAAACCACCTAAAGGAGATTGTCTAATGAAAATTGTCTAATGAAAACCACCTAAAGGAGATCATCTAATGAAAATCATTTAATGAAAATTACACACACAAAACGCACCTCAAGGACGGATAATTCAGGGTAGACAGAACTTGTGCGATAAGCCCAGAATTGAGCGTCCGGGAGATCGAGGGTGCCACATCCGAGGGGAGGACCAGATGGACTCACTGGGGAGTGCTCACAAGGCCAGGAAAAGGGACTTGGGACCTGGGCCTGACAGTGGTTCTGAACAAGATCGTACGGGAGGCTCTCTGTGCTGGCCGCAGAGACTCGTTCACCGCGCCGATACGACACCAGGCAGCAGTTACTCTGCAGTCGACGCGCTAACCCAACGCAGCATGGTGAACATGGCACCAAGAAAGGAAAGCGGGGTTGCCAACAGTTGGTTTGGTCACATCGTCTCAGCAGGAACACAAACAAAAAATAAAAAACCAATGAATAAAGCAATACCAACTGAAATAACGACGGCCAACAGATAACCCAGTTAGCAGGCTTGGTCTGGGAGAAGACTACTTGGGCGAAAATGACAGCCAGGAAGTAGATGATTATAGAATCCACACTGTTCAGGCAAGCAAAAAAACAACAACAACAAAAAACGGGGTTCATGACACTAAAAAGGGAAACAGTCGTATCAGTACTGACTGTTGATCTGAGCCGTAAGGTGGGCAAAAGGCTCAAGTATCATATAATTACGTCAATGAACTAGGGCTCTTGTAAATCCGTCCACGGTTCACGGGGTAACGAAGACAAGAAACCAGAAGAGAAAACTCGTTGTCCTACACGAGGGAGTCCCAAGAAGGCCGCCCAATCGATCTTGAAGCTACGAGAAGTCACTTCTAACAGCAGAGTCTCGTTTGCAGAGCACAATAAGAACTTGATTTCAAGGAAAATAAAAGACAAACAGCGCGATAAATAGGCTGGAAGATGCCTTTAGAGGCATTACTGGCTAGACTAGACAGGTTCATGCCCCGTGCGTAAGACCCGTTATGGGTTAAGCAGGTCTGGAGTAATACTGGGGAGCCTCATTTATAAGAACAAATTTGGAACCGTTCAGAGCTCAGTGTTGGAGAGAGTTCCAAGATATTTCAGGTCACCCGCGGCGTATATGTTGCAGCGGGATACGAGCGTCCCGTCTTCTGACAGGCAAGATGGGGAGCTGAACAGAATAGCTTTGAAGGCCTACCAACTTGCTTTCCTACTGAAATGCTAGACCGCAGTGAGGATCTCGAAGGGTTTCCATTGGCACACGGGCTGAGTAAATGGATAATTCGGCGCCATCGAATGTTGGAACCCTAAGGATCAGTTGGGTCGACTACTTGAGTCTCATGGAAAAAAGAGTCTTTGAATTAAATGCCTTTTTTATCCTTGTTATTTTATTTTGATTTAGTGACTTTTAGAGATTAGGAAAAAAACAACAACTGAAGTTGGTGGTTGAGTGTGACAGTCTGGTCTACGAGTTTAACTCAACTTGTGATACACTTTTTTGGCGCTCCTGCAGGCCAAAAAATCAAAGCATAATCTATTAATGAAAGCTATATCTTGATCTCATTCAATAGTATTGGATAGAAAATCTTTCTACCGTCTTGATATTGAAAATTATTAATACAATCTTTTTTTACAAGAATCATAAAGCCCGAAACAATTCCTTTTCCAAATAAAAACCAGTTGGCTCAGAGAATAAGACTTTGGTGATGAATATTTTACTGACAATTAATTGCTTTCTAATCAATTACTTGCTTCTCAATTGCTTGTAAATAGTAAATGAAATACCTCCTCACACTCAATTGGAAAAAGGGTTTACAAACGGATACCGCAAGGTATCACACTTTATTTCTCTAATATTGAAACTAGTTCCTTATCCAAATATTTAGAACTCATGAACTAAATAATTCAAAAAAAAAAAGATGAAACGAAGGTATTTGATTATTGATTATAAAGGACTTCTTTCAACAAGACTAATAGTGCGCCCAATAAGATAGTTTACAGTTGAAGACAATAGATTCTCCACAGACTTGGTCTGTGTACCGGAACATACCCATCACTATAGTATGCATCTCAACAAGACGGCAAGTTGGTAAAACCTTGATCATCTCCTTGTACAACCTATTTAACTACAACCAAAGCAAAACAGGCAAATGACAAGGCTGGCAAGATCAGTAACTTCATGGTAAAGCACATTATGAATTACCTAACAATCATTGCAATTTTGAGCGGAATGGTAATACTGCAACCACATTGACCACATCAATCCGCAGTGCTCTAAAGTTGAGTCAAAAAGATGCTAACAAAATATAAGAGGAAATAAGCCAGCGTATGATAATCAAAAGATCAAGTACACACAAAGAGGAGTGCAGACATGGCCAATGTCCAAAAAAAAAAGATATAAAGAGTCATTTAAGAGTTTGGAGGCTGAGTATATTTATTAAATTGGTTGTTTTTGCAGACCGTCTTGTGGGAAATTGCATTTTGTGATTCAACAAGATTTGGCATTGTGTGCCTTTGAACACATATACAATACCAGCTCAGACATTGTATATGCCAGCTCCAAACAAAAGTAGAGTTAACTTGGATTTTTTCATTTAAAGCAGCTGGAAAAAAGACACCACGATTAGTTATATCGCAACTTCTTAAAACCATGGAGTAAACTCGTTACCATACAGAATGGGCCGTATCAAACCTTGCACTCCATCGCCGCAAATAACCCCAGTTTAACTGGGTTCTCATCCTGGCTTTTTTTTTTTTTTTTTTTTTGATGAGATGACACAATGGACTCAGTTAGCCGCGCGCAGAGCACCATTGTTGACAATACCCACCGTGCCGTTTCATATTCATATAGCGCCGTTTACGGTTGTATTAAATCATCTGAATAGAAATGTCTCATCAGAGCTCATCAACTTGTTAGTGACACAATCAGCCTATTTTTTTTCTTTTTTCTTGTTGAAAACAAGGCTCTAGGATGTTTGCTGTTTGATCGTGTTTTGATTCCGCGACCATCAATTTCACACTACATCTAGTTAGATCACGCAATGCCATCAGAATTCAGAACTCCTTTGGCAACTCGACTGAGCCAATGGCTTGGTCTGTCGGGCCAGCGGTCTAATGATTCCGGGTGGGAACCCCCTTTCCCACTGCCGTGGTAGCACGGCACCGAAATGGGAAAGGTTCGCAGACACGGCGATTTCGCAGACATAAAAACCTCCCAATCGGCCACTTGGAGATTCCGTTACTCCTGCAAACACCGCCACCTCCATCACTAATACTATAGCTCCACCATGTCAATTGATATCTCCACCCTCTCTATTTGGGACGACGAACTCGCCGCCGATCCCACGACCCAGCTCGCTGCTACTGTTGCCGCCAACCACGGCACCGAGACGTCGCTGATCAACCGCAAGGTCTACACCAAGAACAGCATCAACCTCTTTTCCAACCTTGTCACCCCCGAGGGCGCGCCTGTCCGCAACCAGAAGGCTAGTGGCCGCTGCTGGCTCTTTGCCGCGACCAACGCGCTACGCGTTGACATCATCCGTCGCTTCAACCTCAGCGAGCTCGAGCTTTCGCCCTCGTACCTCTTCTTCTACGACAAGCTCGAGAAGGCCAACTTCTTCCTTGACCAGATTGCGCAGACCGCGCACACGGAGGAGTACGATGGACGTCTTGTTCAGCACCTGCTCACCGATCCCGTTTGTGACGGCGGCCAGTACGACATGTTTAGAAACATTGTCACCAAGTACGGTATCGTTCCCAACCACATCTACCCAGAGAGTTTTAGCACGCTCAGTAGCAGAGGCCTTAATGACAAGGTTGTGACACTGCTGCGGCAATTCGCCCAGGAGATTCGCGAGGCGCCTGCTGATACTGACATTGAGGCCCTCAAGAAGACCCAGATGCAGAAAATCCACAAGCTGCTCACCGTTTACCTTGGCACCCCGCCTGGCCCCAACGACCCAATTGTCTGGGAGTATGTTGACAAGGACAAAAAGTACAACTCGCTTGAGACCACGCCCCTCAAGTTTTACCAGGAGGTGGTGAAGTACGATGCGAATGAGGCCGTATCTTTGCTGAACGACCCGCGCAACCCCTACGACAGCATCATTGAGGTTGATCGCCTTGGCAACGTTGTCGGCGAACCCTACGTGCGCTACCTCAACGTCTCAATTGAGGACCTGACCAACTATGCCGTCGAGCAGATCAAGGCCAACAAGCCGGTCTTTTTTGGCACGCACACGCCCATTTACCATGACAAAAAGTCCGGTATCATTGACCAGTCGCTCTGGGACTACCATCTCATTGGCTTTGAGCCCACGCAGAACAAGGCCGACCGCCTGCGCTACCATCAGTCGCTCATGACGCACGCCATGACTTTTGTCGGCGTGCATCTCGATCCCGTTACGGGCGCGCCCGTGCGGTGGAAGGTCGAGAACTCATGGGGCACGGATTCCGGCACCAAGGGATACTACACGCTTACACAGGAGTTTTTCAAGGAGTACGTGTACCAGATTGTCGTGCAAAAGGCGGACCTGTCCGAGCAGCTCCAGGCCAAGTGGGACAAGGCCGAGGTTGATGTCGTGCTCCCACCATGGGACCCATGTGGAGCCCTTGCCAACTAAGCATTACCGAGTATTTTCTACTTGACAAAGATCACAAGCCCCGTGGTGTTGACCCAGCGGGATCCAACCAGGGCGATTTGCATGTGAAGGTTAAATAAACTTTGTTCAATTGTAAAAAAAAAAAAAAACGAATAAATAATAGAACATGCTGAATATAAAAGCCAAGTTTTAAAGAAAGTCTTTCGACGCAATCTTTTCTTCTTCTTACCCTCTACACTGACCTGTCTTACTGACACCATTAGACATATACTGCTTTAGTTTCTACACGATATGTGGTCGGTTATTACCGCGCTCTTTCGCGTGCTCCTCGAGGTCGCGTACTACTGGTACAAACAGCTCGAGCATTACCTCATCACGCCGGCGTTTGACCCCACCGCGCCGCTCAAGCAGCAGCTACTCAAGGCCACCGACTACGAGGAGTGGTGCGCCATTGCGCACCAGATTGACTCGGCCCTGGGTAATGACCTGTGGCGCCAAACCCCCGGCAGCTCCAAGTATGACTACAAGCTGATCTCAACGCGTTTAAAGCAGCTCGCCGCAGCGCGCGATGAGGAGAATGCCAGCGAGCTTGTGTCGTTGCTGCGATCGGGTTTACTGCGCAATCTTGGCTCCATTGCAAACTCGGAGCTTTACAACCGCTCCTATTTTGGCACCAAGCTCCTGATTGAGGAGTACATCTCCGAAGTCATTGGCTCGCTTGAGTACCTGGCTGACACTAGAACCTACTTTGCATCGCACCAGGCCAAGCTCGACTTTTTACATGACACGCGCCAGTCGTTTGGCCGCTCGGGCCTTGTTCTGCACGGCGGCTCCATGTTTGGGATGTGTCACGTGGGTGTTGTCAAGGGCCTTTTCCTGCAGGGGCTGCTACCCCGCATTGTGTCAGGAGCCACGGTAGGTGCGCTGGTGGCGGCGCTCGTGTGCTTTGTAAACGACGACGAGCTGCTGCCGGTGCTCAATGACCTGCCCCATGCGTTGGCATGTGTGCACCATGGGTTTAGCGAGCCCAGCGACAGCACTGGCCGGCGGAAAGCCACCACGATGGTCGAGCGCATCTTGTCGGCAGAGTACCCGCCCGAGCTGCTCTCGTTGGCTGAGCACGTACGACTGCTCCTCGGCGACACTACGTTTGAGCAAGCATACCTCAAGTCTGACCGTGTGCTCAACATCACCATCACACCCGTTACGGCGAAACCGCATTCAATCCCGACGCTGCTCAATTATCTCACAACGCCCAACATGACGGTGTGGTCGGCGGTCAAAGCGAGCCTGGGAACAGGCACACTGCCTCATTCAACCACGGACATGAACGATATCGTGCTCATGTGCAAAGACTACCGGGGCCAGCTCAAGCCGTACACAACCGAACTCGTGACGTTCCTGCCGGCAAACAAAGCCATTTACGGGGACGACCGCGCGTCGCCCTACACCAAACAGGCCGAACTCTTTAATGTCAACAATTTTACGGTTTCCTTGGCGCGGCCTTACTTGGCCCCCCTTTTTGCCGGTGAGCAAACGTACCGTGGCCGTGGCGGCTGGCTGCCACGGCTGTCAAAGGTGTTCAAGCTTGAGCTGCAGCACCGGCTGTGGCAGCTGGCCAAGATGGGGATGCTGCCGGATCTCGTACACCGCGTGCTTGTTGACGAGCGCGTTCAAGGCGGCGAGGACGTTACCATTGTGCCCGAGCTTGAGTCGCTCGTGAAGGATATTTTGCTCGACGAGGATGAGGAGGAAGAAGACGCCAACGACGAGGAGGATGGCCCCGACGAGGCGAGTGAAAATGACGAGGACTACCACGACGAGGATGTTTTTCAGAACGAAAAGGAAATGGACACAGACTATTACGATGAGTACAATAGTGGCACCGAGACTCCGCCGCAGCACGCTGCGCTAAAGCTCACCCACCGCGAAGACGACGGCCACCACGCTCTTCGCAAGCGCAGCAAGAAAGTGGAGTATTACATTAAAACTGGTGAGCATAGCATCTGGCCCTTTGTGAGTATTATCTGGGCCCGCTGCGCCGTTGAGTTTGTCCTCGACGACCTCTATAGCAAGGCCTTACGGCAAAAATACTAATAAGGGTCAATTGGAAGGGAAACCACCGTTAGTCTCATTGTTTTTTTTTGTAAAGCACACGGTATAACACATTAAGCATAAGTTTTCATTAGGTATCACATATCACAAAATTTACATATATTGACACTTGGCGTCATAAACAAACAAACAAAAAATCTATACAGTAATCGGCAAGACATACAATTAACTCTCACCAGTACTCAAAGTCAACTAGATCAGCCGCAGTCGGCTCAACCTCAGCGCCAATGTTATGGAGATGAGTTTTGAGCGTGGCTTTATAGCCCAGCCCACCATTATCGACTTTTTCCAAGCGGTTATCATAAACGCACACTTCACACAGGGTTCTAATGTCAGACAGGGTCAGGTCCACGTTGGCCACGCCGCTGGTCTTGACAAACTCGGCAATGGCGGGCACGGTGGGGAAGTCGCCGTAGGTGGCGGGGTAAACCCGCAACTCAGAGGTGCCGCCGCCGCCGCTGCTACTGCTGCAATTGGCATTGCTACTGGGGCCGTCCAGCGGCGGTGGGTAGGACCGCGCATCGACAAACCGGCAGATAACATTAGTAAGACTCTCAATGAACTCGGTGTCGATCTCAGCGTCGGTGAACCAGGGCCCGCCGCTGAGCTCCAGCGACGGCTCCAGCCCCGCCACCATGTAGATCTTGCGGGTCGGGTGCGTGACCGCCTTGACGGGCTTGATGTGCCTGAGCGCCTCCAGCTGCCGCAGGCAGCGCGCGACCACGTTGTGGTGCAGGTTCGTGCGCGCGTGCAGCGTCTTGGTCCAGATGCCGTTGCGCCCGGCCTCGACGATCTGGCCGTACACGAGCGCCTCGTCGGGCGTGAGGGTGCGCATGACGCGCGCGTCGGTCAGCGTCACGGCGCCAAAGTAGACCGCGGAGCCCTGCTGCGCGAGCTTGACGAGGTGCGCGTTCGTGAGCTCCTGCACCCACCGGAGCAGCGCCCGCACGTCCTTGGCCCCCGCGAGCTCCTGCAGCTCGCCCTGCGAGTAGAGGTACCCGGGCGTGTGCGCCGTGACCATCTGGGTGTGCAGGTCCTGCGCGCGCGCCGACAGCTGCGGCACGCCCGGCTGGTTATGCTGTAACGGTTTTTGCGGCGGAGACATTGTGTATATATATATATATATATATTTTTTTTTTTTTTTAGAGTGTGGAGTTCGTGGTCAACTATCGTCCAAATTTCCTTGCGTTCCTGAACAGCGTGGTTGGTAGCCGGTGCTCCAGAACCTCGTGGGGGGGGGGGGGGGGGGGAGAGGAGGGATTCAGAGACGACAAGGCCATGGACGGTGGGTGGCCTCCCCCTTATTTTAGCCTTTCCTAGCCGGGTAAATTTTAAAATTAAAAGTCGGTGATAATTGGGGGATTAGTGGAATTACAAATTACGCGTAGTTTTCGTGTAATTTTTTTTTTCTTTCCCTTCAACGCGACAAGTGATTACATAAAACATTACACACCTGGTAAACTCCCATTATCCGCAAAACTTCCAGAACAAGAAACATTCCTAATACAGAAACAATAAATACAATTTTTTTTATATGATATATACAACTTTTGGCATTAATAGCTCTACTCAATCTTACCACCGTTGACAACAAAGGCCTCCAGAACAGCAATCGCAGCGTAGAGACGGTTCTCAGCCTCAGGGAAAACAAGGGAGCGATCAGAGTAAAACACCTCATCGTCGACCTCCTCCTTATGACGGGGCAGGCAGTGCATGAACTTCCAGTTGGGGCTGGCACCACCCTTGGTGGCCATGTCGTTGGTGATTTGGTAGCCGGCAAACTGCTTGAGCTTGAGCTGGGTCTCGGCCTCCTGGCCCATGGAAATCCATGTGTCAGTGACGAGAATGTGTGCGTCCTTGACGGCGACCAGAGGGTCGTTGGTCACCTCAAAGATGGCGCCGGTCTCGTCACCAGCGCGGCGGATCATCTCAACGATATCGAGATCAATGGGGTACTCCTTGGGCGTCGCAGCAGCAACGTTGATACCGGACTTGGCACAGGCAATGGCCAAATCATGCAGAACGTTGTTGGCATCGCCGATCCACGCGAGCTTGAGACCCTTGATCTCGGGGAAGTTCTCGCGGATGGTGATAATGTCAGTGATGGCCTGGAGGGGATGGAACATCTCGCACAGAGCATTGATCACGGGGACACTTGAGCCCTTGACAAGGCCCTGGATGTCAGAATGGGGGCCAACACGGGCGACCATACAAGAGGTCATGGAGGAGATGACCTTGGAGGTGTCGTACAGCGACTCGTTGACGCCGAGCTGGATATCGTCCTTACCCAGGAACATGGGGTGACCGCCGAGGTATGTGGCAGCGCCCTCGGTGGAGACACGGGTACGGGTAGAGCGCTTGGAGAAGAGCATCGGGACAGTCTTACCGCGAAGAGACGTGGCAACCGATTCGGGCACGGTGCCTTCTTTGATGTACTTCTTGTGAACGAGCGCACGATCAACGAGCTTGGTCAGCTCATCGCTGGTCAAGTTATCGATGGTAAGCAAATGGCGGGGTGCCTTGGCGGTTGTAGAGACGTTGCGAGCAAAGGACATTTTAGAGGGCAGTTTAGTGATGGAACGGGCAAAAGACATTGCTAATTAAATAAATGTAGGTTATAGGTAGCAGAGACAATGGGGGGTATTTTATAGAAAAGATCAGACAAGAAGCAACGACGGGAGAAAAAAAAATAGCGAAAAATTCAAAGAATTCTGGCGAATAAGCGTCAAGATTCGGGGTTTAATAGTGATGTTTTGAATGGGAGAGAATAGAAAAGAAACTCGATGCTTTATCCTGATTATTATCTTGATAATGACTCTTTTAAAGGGTTAGGTGAACCCAGCAATGTACAAAATCCAAAACAGCAAAACAGGCGCTGGTTTTCCCCGACTCGGCTACCACGTCCATGGCTAGAACACAGGTCTCATTGATGACTTTATTTTTTTGAAATATATTACAAACGATTACCCGAAAATAATGACGAGTGCTGGTTTAACTGCTTTCTAAAGACTCACCTTCTTCGCCATGCGCTGCTGCCCGGCGCGCATCTAGCGCCATGCGGGCCAGCTGGTAATCAAGACCGGCCTGGTCAAGCCCGGCCTGCAGCTCTGCCTGGCGTTCGGCAATGCGCGTGCGCTCGGTGTCCAGGGCATCAAGTCCGGCGCGGTGCTCTGCGCGCTGGGCCGTTAGATCTGCTAACCGCGCTCGCAATCTTGATAGTGATTCGGCAAGCACCGGCAATGGTGGGGGTGGGTGACCATTTGCGCCAGTTCCTGGTACGCTGCTGACAGCAGCGGCAGCAGCAGCACGCGTCGCGTCGCGGGCAACTGCGTCGTGGACCGCGAGCCCGACGCTAGGCGCGGCTAGCAGCTCGTCTTCGTACTCAGCGATTGCCTCGCGCATCTCGCGCCGCCGATCGTCCTCCTGCGCGTCTCGCTGTCGGTTGTCGAGTGCCAGCTCCTCGTCCTGGAACCCCACGCCCTCCTCGAGGTCCTGTTCATTGTACAGCTCGGCCTCAAGCAGCTCGCGCTCCTCCGCAATGGTCTCGGGGTCTAGCGGAATGTACTCGTCGTCCTCGTCGCCGATAACGTCCTCGTCGTCCAGCGTGATGATCTCGGTGGTGCCCAGATCCAGGTCGGCTATAGTCGTGCCCTCTTTGGGCACATCAGGCATCTCGGCATCTGGTGTCTCTGTGCTACGTCCAGATGCACTGGCTTGCGCTTTACGTGCGGCGCTTGCTGTCTTTAGTGACTCTATATAATCATCGGTGTAAATTGACTCATCTTGCTGCTTTTCGGCAGTCTTTCTGTGTAAACCGTTAGCCCTAACTAAGAAAAAAAAAAAACAAGTCCTAAAACCAATATGAAATACTCACGCTGCCATGGGCTTGAACAGCCTGCGCTTGCCGAGTGTGATCTTTGGTTTAATTACAACGTCTTCGTCCTGTTCCAGTCAGCACATGTCATAACCACATCATCACCATAACCATTTCAGATTCATTTTTTTCTACTCACTTCTTCATCGTGTATGCTTGGTTTTGTAGGCCGCTTAAGCTCCTTTTTCGCCCGCGTCTTGAACGTTGCTGTGGCTGGCTTAGCAGGTTGATCTCTGTAATTGGCAGCACTGCACTCACCTTTGGTACGCACGGGCGCTTGAATCTCATCATCATCATCTTCCTCGTCGTAAAGACTTGAGATAATCTTTGCCCCCTTTTGGCGTCTGGCAGAATGCATCTTTTGATTTTGGTGTTGTCGGACCGGGTTAGAGCCGGGGAGTGCCCACTGAGATCATCATCGTCAAGGATGGCTGCTTGGGAGGTTTTGGGTGCTGAAACTTACTCTGCGGACCACACTATACCAGCAATGACTGTCGAGTCATGGGTGAATCACCGCAAGGTCCAACAGGCTCAGTCCCTGGCTGTGGTTAGTGGAACAATGATTCATCAATGGCTTCATCTTGTTTTCTTGCCGTTCTGAGAGCTTTCTATTGTATAAAACTTGACTAATTCTGCTCTATTCTCAGTCACAAACATCCAACAAAAAAAGCTATCATCCTGAAAGCTATTCACGTGACTACGAACTTTACCAAAACTTCAACGGTTGATCTCGATCACCATTTCAAACAAGCAAAACACCCCACCAACATGCCCGAACTGATCGTTCCCTTCGAGCTCTACGACTCCGTGCCGGTCTCGCCTGAGTTCTTTGTTAAGCTTGAACAGGCCGCTGCGTCTCTTGTTAAAAAGGGCCGTGCCAACCGTGCTGTCAACGCGCTCTGGACCAACCCAGAGATCAAACTCAACCGTTGGAAGTTTAACGAATGGGACTACGGCAAACCCGCCATCAAACTGCCCTCGAATGCCCGTGGCCTATTTACCATTGGTAGTCCAGAGAATGGAGATGCAAGAATTGTTGTTCGCGGTTATGACAAGTTTTTCAACATTGACGAGGTCCCCACTACGCGGTGGGAGTGGATCGAAGCCAACACGTCGGGCCCCTACGAGGTGACTTCAAAGGAAAATGGCTGTATTGTTTTCATTGCAGGCCTTGAAGATGGTACGCTTGTGGTCACGAGCAAGCAGTCGACTGGTCCTATTGAGGGCAAGGATAACGAGCGGAACCATAGTTGGGTCGGCCAGAAGTGGGTCGAGCGGCACCTTGCTAGCAAAAACATTTCTGTTGCTGATTTTGCTAGACTTCTTTATCGCATGAATGTCACCGCTGTTGGCGAGCTCTGTGACGATGACTTTGAAGAGCATGTTCTTCCTTATACAGGCGAAAATGCCGGCATTTACTTACACGGCTTGAACGTCAACACGGAAACATTTACCACCTACCCATTCTCATCGATTGAAAAGTTTGCCCAGACGTTTGGCTTTCACACTACCAAGTACATTGTTAAGGATACGGTACAGGAGCTGCGAAAATTCCTTGAGGAGTGTGCTGACACCGGATCATGGAATAACACTGAAGTCGAGGGCTTTGTCATTCGTTCCAAGGTTCAGGGAACCGACTTTTTTTTCAAGTACAAGTTTGAGGAGCCATATCTCATGTACCGGCAGTGGAGAGAGGTGACCAAGGCGTTTATTTCTGGGAAAAGCAAAGCTGAAATCAAAATCAACAAGCACGTTGAGATCACCAAGCGCTACCTCGACTTTGTCGACCCGCTGCTCACCACTGATGTCAACCTCCGTGAGCAGTACGTGGAGAACCACGGTATCATTGCTCTGCGCGAGAGCTTCCTCAAGTCAATCAACCTCACTGGTGCGCAGATTGTCAAGAGTGAGCTGGCCACTGGACCCATTGAGAAGGAGAAAAAATACGTCTTGGTGCCCATCTCGACTGTCGGCTGTGGTAAGACCACAGTGGCCAACGCCCTGCTCAAAATGTACCCGGGTTGGGGCCACTTTCAAAACGATGATCTCACCTCAGGCCACAAGCCTACGATGCTTGTCAAGCACTGCACTGACTTTCTCAAGTTTTCCAACGTGGTAATTTTGGACCGCAACAACCACCAGTTCCGCGAGCGCGCCCAGATCTTTACGGACTTCCCCAAGCAGGGCAACTCCAACTTTGTAGACTACATCTTTATTGCCCTCAACTTTAATCCTTATACCAGAAGCAAAGGCACTACCGCCGACGAGAAAACATTCAACTTGACGCGTGAGCGTATTCTCAGCCGCGGCGACAACCACCAGACCATTAACGCTGGTAGCGATGCCAAAAAGGCGGTTGGCATTCTTTCTGGCTTCAAGACGCGGTTCCAGCCGCTTGATATCAGCCGGGCCCCAGATAGCGAATTTGACCTTGTTATCAATCTTGACTCAACTCGACCCGACTCTTCGCGCTACAACCTTGAAGCTATTATTAAAAGCCTAAGTGAGCACTACCCCGAGGTGCTTGAGGGCCGTGCACTCCCAACTAAGGAAGAGCTAGACAGTGCTTTTGAGTTTGCCCTTTCCTACCAGCCCAAGCGCGCAATTACGCCCAACGCCAACAAGAAACAAACGGCCAAGAAACGCAAATTTTCTTATTTTGGTGTGCAGGTTGGTCTTACCCAAGAAACCATGACGGAGCTGATTGATTCTTACTTTGATAACAACGCGATCGACCAGCCCGAGATCTGGACCACCATGAAGAAAACCAACCGCGTTCAAAACACTTTCCATGTCACTCTTGTGCATATAAAGCAGGGTGGATCCAAGTCCGATGATAAGGAGGGCCAAAAGCTTTTCCAGCGTTACCAAGAGCTGGCTTCAACCGTCGCAGCCAATCAGCTAGCGCAGCCCGAGACAAAAAAGAAGAGTAAGCCGGAGGTTGATGCCGATGGGTTTACCAAAGCTGCGACCAGCAAGCCCAAGACAACGGTCCTGGGGCTTGACAAGTACTCCGACGTGGTGATTGAGTACATTGCATGGACAAATGACCTGATGGTTTTGCAAGTGGCGCTCGACAATACCGAGCAGATTGCCTCGTTGAACCAGTTCCCGCATATTACCATTGGCACTCGCTCGGCGCAGATTGCCGCTGTTAACGCGGGTCTGGCACTGGCGGCCAATGGCCCCGAGCTTACGAAAAGGGAGTGGAACATTGAGCCCAAGGTACTCAAACGACAGCAGGTGTGCGGCTTCTAAGTCTCCAGCCGTGTGTATATAATCTACATGTGTATACATAGTTATGTTAATACATAGTTTGATTTGGGAATCATATAATAAAGGCATTATGATCAGTAACTGCGCCGTTTTTATTCATTTGTGATTGTCAGTTTTATCAAGTATTGCGGCTTACGTAGACTCTGAGATTCCCTTTGGTAGAGCACAGGCTGTCTCACTTCGCCGGGGGCTTAGTCAGTGGCGCATAGGTTCTGATTGGGCGAGACGATGAAGCAAAAAGACAATGGTTACGTATTGGAGGTAAATGCCAAACCAAAGCTCATTGACACCTTGAGGCAGCTACCCCAGACACCAACAAAGCGTCAGTGGTCAATGCCTTGTTGGTGAGCGTTGTTGTAAACTGATTATCTAAGTGTTGCTGTTGCTGGGCACGGCTCTTGCCAACCGTTGTATCTGCCCCGGATCTGCGAAAGTCGACTTGAAACTGTCAAAATCATTGTTATTCATGTTACTTGATTTATTTAAATTATATTTATCATCTATTGTATTTATTATATTTATTATATTTATTGTATTTATTATATTTATTATTTGTACCATTTTTATTATTTTTGATTAGTTTTTGAGTACCAAATGGGTCAGTTTTAGGGCTCAGGCGAAACTTGCCGACGAGGTAAAAAACCACAATTCTGGTGCCTTGAACCTCCGTACTGGGAACAAAAACAGATATATACACATGTATACATGTGTATATTGTTATAAATACCCATTGCTTTCTTGGCCATCATTTCTTGATTACTTTGTCATCTTTGTCAAAATTTTTTTTTTATTTAATTCGGTCAGAAAGACAACTATACATTCTTTTCCCTTTACCATATCAAACCGTTTGGAAAATAGGACCGCGTAGCAGCTCAGCTCACATCAACATCCCACCGACTTTTTAAAAATAAAACACATACCTTCAGGGGCGCCTCATAAACATGTCATATCCCGGCCAAGGAAGCTACAATTACTACGGCCAACAACCGCCTGTTAGCCGCTTTGATAATAATTACAACCCAGGCCCGCCACCAAATCGCTTTGACAACGGATACAGCCAAGGCAGTCGGTTTGACGGCGATTATAACCAGGCCCCGCCGCCCGGCAGCTGGGGATACAACCAGAGCCCACCACCCCAACAGTACGGTGACTATCAGCAACCTCAGTACCAACAGCCACCCCCGCCGCCACCACCGCAACAGTATCAGGAGCCCACCTACGATCGGTTTGGCCCGCCAAGTGGTTCGTACTACCAGCCGCCGCCCCAGCAATACTCGCCGCAGCCGAGTTATAACAACGGTAACCAACAGTTCCAGGCCCCGCCGCAGCAGGTTCAACGCTATGGACCAAATCAGGCTATGCAGTTCCAGTATTCCAATTGCTCCGGCCGCCGCAAGGCGCTGCTCATTGGAATCAACTACGTGGGCCAACCCAACGCTTTACGCGGCTGCGTCAATGATGTTCGCAACGTGAAAAAATTCTTAGAGTCCTACGGTGGCTACAAGGAAGAGGACATGGTCATTCTTACCGATGAGCCTAACCGCGGTGCCAAGTGTCAGCCCACTCGCGCCAATATTATCCGGGGCATGCAATGGCTTGTCAGCGGTGCCCGCACAAATGACTCGCTCTTTTTGCATTACTCTGGCCACGGTGGTCAGACCGAGGATCTTGACGGCGATGAGGACGATGGCTACGACGAGGTCATTTACCCCGTCGACTATCAGCGTGCGGGTCATATTGTTGATGACGAGATCCACGCCATCACGGTGCGGCCGCTGATGGCGGGCGTGCGGCTCACAGCCCTCTTTGACAGTTGTCATTCAGGAACTGTTATGGACCTGCCCTACGTTTATTCCACCAAGGGTGTTCTCAAGGAGCCCAACTTGCTAAAGGACGCCGGATCCGGCGCCCTGTCTGCGGCTATGGCCTACGCCAAGGGCGACATTCAGAGCACCATAAATTCCGTCACCAGTATTTTCAAGCGGGTTACCAACAATAACAACAACGCCTACGAAAAGACCAAGCGCACCAGAACATCCCCCGGTGATGTCATTCTTATTTCTGGCTGCAAGGACTCGCAAACCTCGGCTGATGCCTATGAAAACGGGCAGGCCACCGGTGCCATGTCATACGCTTTTATCCGGGTCATGTCCACAAACCCAAACCAGAGCTACCTCACGCTGTTACGGGCTATGCGCGAAGTCCTTGCGGGCAAGTATAACCAGAAACCGCAGCTAAGTTCGTCGCATCCTATTGATTGCAACCTCAAATTTTTCTTCTAAAAAGAAAAACAGTAGTAAAAAAAAGGTGTGATAATGTAACTTTGGGGATTGCTTTTTTCTGTAAGATACTTTTTGGGATATGCGGCATGTACAGATAATTGAATTATAAATTATCCAACTAATTCATTTTTTATTTTGGTCTTTTTTTTGGACAGTATGCGATTAAATTGCGTAAACCAGGGGTGTTACAAGTTGACCAAACAAAGTCACCAAACTTTTGGACCCATAAACAGGTGTTAATTGTGTAATGCACAAGTAATGATAATTTATCAAAAAGAAAAATGATTATTGTTTATTTCATTGCTTATTTTGTTGTTTAATTTTTTTTATTTTAATTTATTTTTTTGGACCTTTACAAGTTTTTGACACCCCCAATGTTATCAGCGCTGTGATGAGAGTGCCCAGCAGCCGCAAGATTGAAATCATCTTTGTTGTCGCCAGCAGTGGCTGTGCGGTATAAATTGTGGGTCAAGTCAGGATCATGGGTGCTAAGATCTCAGGGAGCCTTGTAGTTGGGCGAGCTTACCTGCCACGACAGAGTCTGCGGGGTCAAACTCACCTCGGAGTCATAATGACACTCGGGCTGGGACTCGTCATTATGAGTTGTCATTGCTGAGCAGGGGCCTGAACAATCGTTTTTGGTAGCTTGGATGTCTGCCGTTGGGTCGCTGGCCAGCTGGGCCGTGGCGGCACTACCAAGACCAGCTTGTAGCCGATCTGTAGCCTCCGCTGTACCTGGCTGCGACACAAACTCTGAGAAACCCTCGGTCAAAAATGCATATATCTGCTCAGAACTTGACTTCCCGCTTATTACTGGCGACGAACGCTGCAAAAAACAAGGGGAAGAAGAAGAAGTGGTGCTGATGGATTCACGCGAGCTGGTCCCTAGCCTGGGGTTAACAGGGATATTCGTGAGCTGGCTATTTCTGATACTGGGATGGGCTATTTGAGTCTGCGTGGATTCAGAGGTTTGAGACGTTGGTAGCCAAAGAGGAGACTGTTGGGCTTGTTGCTGCTGCTGCCTAGTTGGCAGAGGCGTGGTTATATCACAATGGGTATGAGTCTGGTCGGGAATATCCAATAGTTGGGAATATTCTGTGGTTGTCCATAAGGGATTCGCAAAATCTTGCTGATGAACTGAATGTTCCAGTAGTGGCTTAGGTTGCGTCGATGGGGTCTTGGTTTCAATTATTTCTGTTGCTAATGTGCCTGTATTCAGCCCTGATTGATCTCCTCCTGTGGGTTTGAAATTGTTTGAAAAGATTCCATAACAACTTGAAGCCACTGGATCACAGGAAGACCGGTATGATACTGGCACTGGGATATCCTGGCAAGAGGAAAATTGTGACAAAGTCCTGGAGGGGGTGGATAATGGAATAGACGGATAATAGTTCAAAAAGGATGATGTGTGTACTGTATTTTGGAAGTTTTTTTGGCCAGATAATTCAGGGTCAAGTTGATAGCTAGACGCATTTATAAAGCTGTCTTGAACGATATGCTTGGAATTAGAGTTATCATGAGAATCAAGCATCGATATACGATTCTGGTTACTAAACATGGTCAAATCATCATCAACATGCTGCACAGAAAAGTCATTAGGGTAAAAATTAGTAAGTTTGCAATTGCTAGGATATTCATAAAAAGCCTGAGTGGTGGCCATCAAAGGTGAATAAATGGCTGCTGGAGAAGAATTGGTTTCAGTACGGGGATTTTTATGCGCAGGCCCATAGTCACCTATAGCCAAGCGCTTAAGGGATTTTGCCGGCACTGGAGAAACCATATTGGAAAATTGGGCAACTTCGGGTTTCAAACCTATTGGTGTCATTGCTGTCTGTGAATAAACATGGTTCTCACCTAACTGAAAAGTTGGGTGAAAAAAAGTTTGTGCAAATCTGTGAGACGTCTGACTAGCTGAATTACAAACAGAGCTTGCGGGATGAAAGAAACCCATAATTGAGAGATCAACTGAAGGTAGCGCTGTATAGACTGGATTATTTGGATCAGGCTTTTTCAAGTCCTGATTAATCTCATTGGCTATGGCTCTTATGGTTTCATCAAGACCCTCATTTGACTCTTCTTCAATGACCACTAGATTTTCATTTGGCGGCCAAGAAATACAAAAAGGCACAGGTCCTGACCAGTGGCCAAACAAGTATAGAGTCACGGATTTCGAAATTGGAACCCACTGCACTCCTTTTTTAATCCGCATCCAATTAAGCCACTGCATGAATATTTGAACTGTAAAGACTGTAGAGCTGTTGGTCAATCTGCGTATCAAATTGAGCGAAATGCCATCAACAAAGTAGCCGTGGGTTCGATGATATGTGATCTTGTTACTGCCATGGATGATGGCATAAGCCAGCTTTAGTTTAAACAATCGAAATTTTTCTGTGTCTTTTCTAACCATGTTTTCTTAACCAGGATAAATCAGAAAGCCTCTGGGAAAATAAAGACGGCGATGGATCCTGGGTTAGAGGATGTTGGCGGCGTGTCTTAAAATAAATAAATGCAAAAGAACCAATTCGAGAAAATGTGAAATTGCAAAAAACGAGAGAATATTTATTCCTGAAGAGTAAAACATAAATGATGAAAAAAGCTCTTATTGAAAAAAGGAAATTCTGACATTTCTAATGTTTGGCTGTCTTGGACTTTAAACTAGACTATTCCTAATCTAAGTTCTGCAAGATTCTTAAGAAGCCCAGGCGTAAAGACTCAGCGTCCAATCCCTGAAGACTAGGCTCATACTTCTTAATAGAATATTTTCAGCTACATTGTAGTCTGTATCAAATGTTTGACATTGTTGTAGACATTCGAACACATTTGCGCTTCCAATATTGTAGTGAAGAAACCCGCATTCACTGCAAGTTGTTTTTCACTGTGCTATTCATTGCAAATAATAACTTTGCAGTTCGGATATTCTGGTATTGTTCATCAATTGTTTATTGAATCTGTGGTGACTCAAAGTAAGCATATTTCCAGCGGGTTTTGAGTTGATTTTTCTCCAACTTTAGAAATCCGCTTTTGGATCTGGGTTTTGGGTAGGGATATGGAATGGCAATTCCCCCAGCTATACTAGATTTTAGATTTTAGATCCTGCAAGATTGGCATCGCGCGGCTGAGCATGCCGCAGGACATGGTGACATCCCAAGAACTGAAAAGATCCAAATCCCAAAAAATTTAAAGCCTCAAAGCTTGGGCCAGACCGGTTTACAATATCTTGGGGAATCATTTAAACCAGGAATACAATTTTTTTTTAAATGTGGTATTGTGAAGCTGTCCCTAGGGGTTTAAAATCAAGCTTATAATATCTTTGATAGTGCTGCATGACATCAGAACCCCCATTGAGCGTCCGGTAAGACTAGTGACTTAAATTCCATGAGAAAGTTAAAGCCTGGTAAACTCGATTCAACTTGTCAAATAGGACAGAGTAACTCCACCAGTGCTTTTAAGAAGAACCTCAAGAATGAAATATGCTATACCAGTAAGATCAACCAGATCTACATGAGGGTAACACTGCTATATTGTGATTTACCTGTTTACAACAATATCACAAATTGTCAATAACCACAATTGTTTAACTGGTCAAGTACTAGTGTAAAAGTATGTTTATATTGAAAGAAATTGAGATCAAAAAACACTCTAACAAGATGTGAATATTAAAAAAAAAAACCATTGGGGATCATATACTATTTTACATTATCAAAAATAAGCAGTTAGTTACAGTCTTTCGGCTTTATAACATTATCAGCCAGCAGAAAGTGATCTTTAAAGACTGTTTGCTAGGGCCATGAAAATAGATGGTATTGATGATGGCAGGTATTAGTTCAAACTATCACCATGGAAGCAATATGAAATAATATCCTTTGTCTCAAGAGAACATTTCCTTACTTCTTATTGTACTAAGCTAGCATTACAAGCTACACTACACAACAAAAGATCAAAACCCTTAAAGGGAAATAAAGAAAATAAAACCTCAAAAATTAAAAAAAGATCTTCTAATAGATTAGATTTAAAAAATATTTAATTAAGAAGTTGCCGAAAATTGACCCCATCTACTCTTAACAACAAAGGAAGAACCAGAAAAAAGCAAAATCAAATCCTGGAAACATTACATCAACACCCTCAAGAGGGTAGTTTGTAGTGGTAAAAAGATTTTCGACAAGAAACAAAACTCATTACTCAAGTTGAAATAAGTTAATTTGTTGGAATACAAATGATAATGCGTTTTCTCCCGAGAAATACTGGGCCAGATAACACAATTGAGAACCGAAAATGAGGATATTGGCGAATAACTTTAGAAAAGAAAGTTGTTCAAAAATTATTACAGCTGTAAATGGGGCAAGTTTGAGATAATACAAAGTATTGTTAAGCACTCCTTGAGGACACAATTGAAAAAGAGGTGATATTAGGGGTATCCCCAGTCAAAAGCTTAGTAAAACTGTTAAGAACATCAAGGGGACTCCAGACTGAAACAATACTTGTCATGGGAATAGACACATCAAAGAAGGGCAGTAAAAACCTTGTATAACATAAGAAGTGTCACTAAAACCTCTCATGAGTAGCGTATCTCGTCATATCTCTAGTAAGCTGATTCAGCTTTGCAAGGGTCATGGCGTCCTGGAAATGTATTTACAAATGAGACACATCAGTTAGCGAAATAATTATTGTGACCGTTGTCAACTTGAAATAGTTGAACAGATCCTCAAGGAGTGTCCTTTGTACCCTACAGAGCAAGATTTCTTGATACCAAAGACCTTGGAGCGGCACCCAAGCTTTTAGATTTGTCACCGCAATTTCTTTGCTGGTGGTTCGTTTGATTAGAGAAGCTTGTTAAGGCTTTGCTGAGTGTCAATCTCGGGCATCGATCTACTGGGTATTATGTATCTTAGGTTTTCTTTAACACATAGCATTATTCATGGAGAATTCTATGCCATCGTACGCTTGAATTTATTATACGTGCTGACATCGCTACTTTGCCAATCTCATAGAGACTAATGTTTTTGAAATGCATATCTTCTTTGTGTGTCGTTTCGTTTTATGATTTTATGTGTAATCATTTAATGTAAGGACAGTAAACTGATTTATCCATTTAATCTAACCCTATAGGCCGATGAAAATAGTGGGAAAATAACATACAACAGATAAATACAAAAGATTTACTTCAGAAAAGTTCATTTATAAAGGTCAGGTCGTTTTGACATTAAGCAGTTAACAAAAAGGTTTTGACATATTACTCGCTCTAAGGAGTTATGATGAATTAGAAAAGGAGTGAAAACTTGTATCCTGCGCGTAGCGGGGTATTATTAACTTTTTAATTGGCCAGGGTGGCAATCCCCTATAGCGAGGTATTCCATATACAATATTCTCTACAGCGAGGTTTTACTGCACTTCACATGGATTAGGGTTAAAATAACCTTCAGATGTAAAAATTATTTCTCCTTCTTGTATAAATTTGCAATTTTTGCATATTAATTTCTTATAAACTTCTGTTATCATATTAAAGCCGTGGAAGCTTTAGTTTACTTTCTTTTAACTCTCAAGAATATTGTAGACGCCTACTCTGGCCATTACTTTTCATCAAAAACTAGAGATGCCCAAATTCCGCAATAGCTGGCTTCAGCGCTTTGAACCTCTGCAAAATACCCGGGGAAATTCGCGTCGGGGCCAAGCCGGGCGTGCTACTACTGATGCTGAGGAGGAAATGGGTAGGATCCGACAAGTTATCAAGCAGTACTCTCCAAAGGATATCTTTAACTGTGATGAAACTAGTTTATATTGGAAGATGGTTCCTGATCAAATTCTTGCCAACCAGTCAATCCCAGTGCGCAAAAAGGTGAAAACTCGAATTAGCTTTCACTTTTGTGTTAATTCTGATGGCTCTGAACGACTCCCGGTATGGGTCATTGGCACGGCTAAGAAACCCCGGGCTTTTCAGGCAGCTGGTATTAACATTGATAATCTTGGTTGCCACTGGCGGTATAATAGCAATGCATGCGTGACTGCCAAGATCTTTGAAGAATGGCTTTTCTGGTTTGATAAACAAATGGAGGGAAGACATGTACTTCTTTTGATGGATAATTTCTCTTCACATGAAATTGCCGTTAAAGATATATCTTCGCGGCTGAAAAATACTTTGATTGTATGGTTACCGGTAAATCCCCGAATCAACTATCAACCGCTTGACCAGGGCATTATTCAAACCTGGAAGGCCTACTGGAAACGGCAATGGCTTTTTTATATGATGAAGGAATATTCCCGAGGTTACGATCCAGCCAACACAGTGACAGTTTTAAATGTTGTACGATGGGCGATGGAAGCTTGGCAGTTGGACCTTTCAAATGAAGTTATTAAAACTTGCTTTGCAAGGGCGTTAGCAGGCCAAGCTAACAAAGAAATGATCAGTACGCAACTTTCACGCGAGCTTAAACTTGCTCTTGATCAACTAGCAACCTCTCACATCCGGGGTATCATGACTCTCGAAGAGTTTTTGAATCCCGCTGACGAGCAAATTATGGATACTCTTGAAAGTCTAGATAACATTATTTTGAGCCAGTTCGCTCCCAAGGCCGCTGAACCCGATGAAGATGATGAAGTCCTTGAAGTCTTGCCAAAAGTGTCGGCCAATGAAGCACTGGCATGCCTTTATAAACTCCGATTGTATGAAGAGCAGCAACCAGTGGGCAATCAACAGATTTTAAAAATGCTTTTACACTATGAGCAAAGCCTAGTGGAGAAAAAAATGCACAGTCAGCACCAGACTGATATTCGCAACATGTTTTCATGATTTGGGATGTACTTCATATTATTTTATCTATATGTATAATACATGATTATTGATGCTAGTGTTAGATATAAGTAATATATGGTGGATTTCTTATAGCGAGTAGTCCAACACTCCATGAAACAGGTGGGATTTGGCACAGTATTTCTTCCAATCCCCATCATCACCATACCCGTTCAAATTACATTTGCATTCATGTCATAGTAACGACATTGCAATAATGATTACTCTATTATGACAATAAAAAAAAATTGCATTGAAAAAGATTTTTAACCAGTAACTTCTGGGTTACGCTGAAAACTTCAAAGCAGAATGACGTTCTGCATTCAACTTTAGCCTAACTATGTTTCTGGTACTCGATACGGTCAAGTCACCAACGGCTGCCAAAGCTTTGAACAGTTTAGCTAAAAAAAAAAAAAGAAGAAAATTGAACAAGACAATCACCTTAGGTCTTAGTTATATTTAATAGAAAGCTGACTCAACAGAAATGATTTACCATGGAAATATACTTCATCAGCACTTAAAACTTTGATAGTATCTAAGAGAGGCTAAACCAATGGTCAGTTTGGCCTCTGTGGGGGAGGGGTTAAAAATTAAAGAATTTTTTATGTCCTCATTGGATACTTATCAGTATTACAGAAACAGATACAAATAACATACTGAAGCTTTAGTCAAGTCCCAACTTATTTTCCCGTCTTAAGTTAGTTCTTTCAGGCTTGTCTTCACAAAGAAAGTCCCAAATGGATACTTTTTTATTCAAGTTTCAACTTAAATCGCGGGTCAAGTTTTTCGCTAGAAATTGTTTGACTACTACCAACTACCCTCTTAAGAGTGTTAATGCCTTTTTTCCAGAATTTGGTTTCACTCGTTTTTGGTTCTTCCTTTGTTGCTAAGAGTAGCTGAGGTCAATTTTCGTCAATTACATGATTAAATATTTTATAAATTCAATCTACTAGAAATCTCTATTTAAATTTCTGGGGTTTGGTTTTCTTTATTTCTATTCAATGATTTTGAATGATATTCTTTTATGATGTCTCTTGTCATGAGCGCCAAGTGCAATAGGGAGACAACGAAAAATTAATATGGGATGCCATGATATACGGCTTCCATGGTGAGAGGTTGCGCCAATATTTGTCATCAATAATACTATCCATTTGCTTGACTATTGAAACAAAGATTTATTTTTACTATGAAATACTGATATGCACTACAGTTGCCAAAGTGGTTTCACAGCTAGATCATCCAGTCAAATGCAGAATTTTCAACAGAACCTGCAATGTCAGCCTCCATATTTTATTGTGGCGGTTTGCAAAAGAAAATATTATCAGCCAAATTGATACTTTACAACTATATTTACCTTCAACATATAAGAATTGCAATGTATGTGCAGAGCATTTTGAGCTATTGGATCTTGATCAACTTTATTTTTTATACAATGAACGTTGTTTTGTTACTCAAGACTTGGCTACGTTGTTAATAGAAAGCAGGGCTACGTGTGCTTTCCTATGATGATTTAAGCATCACGCATCTGAACTTTCCTGAAAATCTTGAACTTTTAAAAGTTGGTAGTAGGTCATCTTTCTGGGACCTGAAAATTCCTTTGAGTCAACAATTTCTTAGGCTGGCTGAATTGAATTTAGACTTTCACGCCCAGATTAATGAAAAATATATTGACAGAAAACTTTTGCATCTCCCAATTTTAAAAACATTGAAGGTTTCCGAAGTGGTACATCTAAATACCAAGCTGATATGTGGTATTTTAGAATCTAATCCCATTGTAGCTGCATTTTCGATATATACAATGGAACCATACGAGAGCCTCGAGTCTTTATACCGGAATAAATCGCATGTCAAACTTCTAGACATTTCATATCAAAATATGGCAAGATATACATTACCGTGAGCTGGACATTGAATCATTATTTGATGTGATATTAAGGAATACCAGGTCCCTCGACATGATTATGATTCACAAATCCCTAGAAACCAAACCCGTTTTCATTTAGCAGCCTTGCAAGCAAATTGACTTCTGAATACGAGGGTAACACCAAATGGCTCAGATATTTATATATATTCACTGATAATCGCAATCGAAATGAATTGGATGTTCAAATCCCGGCTTCTAAGTTTTTCGCAGACTTGGAACATGACACATCCCAAATGTCTCCATACAATCCAGATTTCAAAAGGTTGTATAGGATAGACTGTGTTATGTTTAAAAATGCAATGGATACAAAAGATATCGATTGGAGATTGATGTTTGTGGAATACAAAAGATGGTCAAATCTTACCAAGTTAATGCAATTAGTTGTAATGAGTCTTGCAACACGCTACTTTTTCCCAACAGCCATACGATATCCTAAACCAAATGTCTTTTTTTTCACCAGCTGCCACGCTTGCACGAATAGCTACACGTACCTCTGAAGAGAGGGGTTTGTTTGTCGGTCAGTTTCCGCTTATTTTGATATTAAAATCATATGGATTTGAAATCTTGAGATGTGGTGAAAATTTGAAGATTGCTGTAAACTTCATGGATGATGATAATGTAAATGTTGAGATTGGGTGGGACAAGATTTCTGGTAACATGTTGTATATCGTCCTTAAGAATAAGTATACAGTTTCCAGAAACAACCAAAAAATATATTCAAATAGGAGCAGCACAGTCTCATCCAGGAAAACAAGATGTTAATATTTTTATAAGTTATTTGAATATGTGATAGCTGGATAACAGGTGAATAATTACATATATTTCACTTCAGTTTAATAGTGTGAATACCACCTCTTAGCCTCTACAACTGCATTAACAACGCCTTGCATAGATATCATCAAGGAATCTAAATAATAATCGCCCAAACTCTTTCATGCCTTCTCAATCATTCCCATAAAGTTTTTCTCAGTTTTCTCTTTTAGCACTATAAAACAATACCAGATCTGGATAAACCATATCATTAGATACGGTGTTTACGTTTAGCCCAGCCATGCTCAATCGGGCTCAAATAGGGTGGATACGGGAGGGTCCAGTCAACAAGAGAAATAATATTCTTATCAAACCGAACTTCAATGATACTAGTTTGTATTGATAGCAGCATTATCGTGCATTGACTCCAAATTTCCATGTACCAGGGAGAGAATCTTCGATAATTTGCAACCAGAAGCGCGAAGAAACCCCACATTTGTCTGATTCATTATCACTGTTCATTCGGTAGATTTCTGTATTATCAGCACCCTAGATTGCCGCCCAAATCGTACTCAATATTTCTTCATCGATTGGATAAGGAACAATATACTTTTATTTAATTTTGTTTTATCTTTACTCATTTATTTTTTTTATTGTTATTTTTTTTATTTTTTATTGTTTTGGTGAATTGCCCATACCCATTAATTAAGGTTTTCTTGCGCTTTTCAATGGCCATGCCCAGAATATTTTTTTTTTTCCTGGGCACATGCCCAGCAAACCATACAAAAGACAGGCCACTGCTGTTTTCCAAAAGCCTCAGCCACCGCGTCTACGCCCTTGTAACTCCCCGGTGGTGGCGGTCTATAGCGTTGTATTCATTGATGTGAATACCCTGCAAGTCCTCGCGGTTGATTCTGTTGTGCCTTGGTTGCTGCTTGCTAAGGTTTATGGTTAAGTTAATTGTCCAGGAAATAAGCGTGTGGTTAGGTCTTGTATCGTGCCAGCCTTCAGCGAATTCATGTACTGTATTTGTAATATCTTCAGTGACTATGGCCAAAAAAAAAGTGATTGCTATAGCTCTCAATAAAAGAAAATTTTTTTTACAGATTCCAATGTCGGAACAAGAACCCCCGTGAGAAAGGCAAGAGAGCCTTGGTATCAAAATACACCAAGGTCTGAAAACAAAATTACAAAGTTCGATAAATCCATCCCGGTATCCGGTCCCAAAACACATACGCACACCCAAAGGAAAAAAAAAAAAAAAAAAAAAAAAAAAAAAAAAAAAAAGAAAACAATTCTTTGCTTCCATACGCGTTCCTTATATCCAACGCCTGCCGGACTTTGGTTGGTGACATCACTTTTACAAATTCTAAAATAGATGGCAACTACTGTTTTTAGATATCTGAGCAAGCTCGGCATCAGGCAAAACTCCCCGGAGCAAGCTATCCGCTGGTCAGACTTTCTAGTTTTGCTCATCCCCCAAGCGGGTCTGGGCTATACCTTGTAAATTGGATAAACTGCTTGGAGCGTGTAATTATAGATTACACTCTGCCCGGATTCTGTGCCTATGACTGGTAGTAAACCTCAACGTCTTTTTGCTTTTAAAAGAAAAATGGAAGAAAATTTTTTTTTTAAATAAAAATTAATGATAATGTATTGAAACAAACAACAAAAAAAAAAAAAAAAATAAATAACTAAAAGTAGGTAACACAAATTCATAAAAAATTTTTCACTAAACATATAACCTTAAAAACATAACTTAAAAACAAGACATGCATACAATACTAAAACAATAATAAAAAAAAAATAAAAAAACGAATACAAATGACACACGTCAAAAAATAATTCGGACTAACAAACTATATAGGCCCAGGATTTTTATTTACCTGGCCAAAGAAAAAATGATGAATAATGAAAAACCAAAAAATGGTTTATCAAATGGTTGGGTTTACACGGAAACACTCCGCGCCACCATGGTGTGGTCTTTCTCCTTTTCGTCGCCAAAGTTGCCCACTTGGCTATCGTTTTGGGATGAAAACGAGTCGGCATCAATGGTGGATGAAAAGCCCAGGATGTCTTCAACCTGCTCCGGCGTGGGCTCGGACCACTTGGCGCGTACCTCGGGCAAGGGCCAAGCCCAGCATAGGAGGTAGTAAACACCAGCTGAGATAATAAAGCCACAGAAGAAGTTGATGTTGTAGATGTATTGAGCGCCCTTGGGTACCGTGGCGCCCACAGCGCCAGCAAAGCCAACAATGTTGATGAGAATGCCGGCAATGTAGGCCGCGTATGCGTGCCATGAAATGCCCCACTTAAACATATAAGCTGATCCAGTCTTAAAAGTGTAAAGGTCCTTGACATTATAGTGGCCCTTGCGGACAAAATAATAGTCTGAAACCATGACGCCAGCAATAGATGACAGAAAAACAGCATAGGCAGAAAGATAAGTGGTAAACTTGTTACTCGAGGCAAACAGGTTCCAGGGGCACATGGCAAAACCAACTGCAGCACAAAGGTAACTGCCACGGCGAATATTAATGTAACGAGGGAACAAGGAGGACAAATCGGTACCGGCTGAAAGCGAGTTTGCTGCGATATTGGCACCGAGCTGGGCCAAGCAAAAAACAGCGGCAATGAGGAAGACACCGGCACGAGAGCCGGCGCTGCCGTTTTTAAGAAAAACGCTAAGAACATCAAGCGGTGACCAAAGGGTCTCACCCACAAGCACCGTAGATGCCGAGGACACAATAATGCCAATAAAGGAAGTCAGCGAAAACGCCATGGGAATGGTGATAAGCTGCGACCAGATCGCCGAGTTACGGGTCTTGGAAAATCTTGTGTAATCAGGATCATTGACAATAAGAGTGGAAAAGTTGGCAATGCAGTTCATCATGGAATTAACAAACGCCCACGAAAACTCTGAGCCGTGGATGCTCCGCGGCTGGTGCACAACGGGACCAATTCCACCGGCCTTTTTAATCGTCCAGATCAAGAATCCGACACCTGCAATAGGGACGAGATATGCCTTGACGGTAAACAGGTGTCTAATCTTGTGAGGGGGAAAGTAGAGAGCGGGGAGTGAGCACAAGCAGAATAAAAAAAAGCACATGAATTCAAAAGTTGTGGTACCAGAGTTGGGGATACCGTTATGCATATTGATGGCCTGGGGCCAGATGGCACGGATCATGAGCTGCACACACTGGCCGCCGAGCCAGCTCTGCACTCCGTACCAAATACACGCCATGCCGGCTCGGTTGAAAACCGGCCAGTAGGATCCAATAATGCCAAAGGAGGCACGAGAAAGAACAGGGAAAGCGAGATGGTAAACGGAGCCGATGCGACCCACGGAGACAATAAAACAGCCCACAATAGCGTAGCCGAGCCAAACTGAGATCCAGACCTCCCACCACGAGAGGCCCATTGTCACGCCAGTCGCGGCGATCTGCCAGGTATTAATATTAAAAGAGTCGGCAATCCAGAATGCCACAAAATTCCAAAACCCCCAAGTGCGTCGGGCTTTCTCAACGGGCTGCAAGTCAAAATTTTGCAAAAAAAGCTCTGACGACGAGAGCCCGTCTTCATGCTTTGTTTCGAGCCGTTTGGCGAGCTTGGAAAGTTTGGGGTGCATGATGGTAGATGATGGTAGTGATGTTGCTGTACATATCGAAAAAGGAGAAGAGAAGAAGGAGAAGAGAAGGAGAAGAAAAGAAGGAAAAGAAGAAAGAGAAGAAAGAAAAAAGAAGAGAGAAAAGGGGAAAAGACAAGATATATATATGAATTTACAAGTAGGAAAAAAAAAATTTCACAAGAGTAAAAGTTTGTGAAAAAAAAAAAAATTGGTAGTCAACTACACAAGGCTGAAGCAAATGCAAGGTTTCTTTTCTTTTTTTAAGCCCACCAAGAGCCGATGCAGACAGCATCCAACCGAATTAAACAATCCGTTGTTTATGGAGAAATAAAAATCTGGGAAATATTTGCCATTTCAGTTATAATCAATAATGACGATTTGCATAGTAAAGCAAATGGGCCTATTTTACGATGTTGAAAAACTTTTTTTTTTTTTTTTCACAAAGGTAAAAAGTCCATCCGAACCGTAACAGCCACCCAGGTAATACACTGATAAGACAAAAACGGTGATTTGCCGAAGTTGTACCAGAATAGGAAATTTGCATAACCAACAAAAAGAGTACCAAATAAGCATGATTCGATACGGAATGTCTTATTCCAAATCAACAACACACACATATAGCCATTCCAATAGTCACGGGAATTGCAGACATCAGCTAGGTGACTGATTATTGTAATCAGCAGGTTGTTTTTTATGGCCAAGACCTCATTCAAAATGCCATGATTTCCATACGATTGCAAGTGTTGTCAACCACTAGATTATGGTGCAACCATCGTACAAGAAACCATGTATGGAGAAACCAGGCTCATTCCCTTGGTCCAGACCAGGTCACACGCAGGTTTGCATGTTTAGGTTGTTGATTAAATCCAGATTATTGGTACTCAAAGGTGATACTGATAATGACAGGGGCGATAGTGTAGGCGGCTGTCAGCGTACCAAGCACCAGATAAACCTTGCCAAGATAACGCTTGTAAGGGCACCCTGATGCAATCACACATGCGAGTATATGAAACTTGCAGACTGTTATTTGCAATGATACTGCTCTCTCTCCACAATCAAATAATACACGCTGGTTTTTATTTTCTTTATCGATAAGGAGAGAGCGACGGCCCGGTAGATAAGCGTGTCGCTTTTTTGGCTACATAGAAGATGCTTTTCAAACAACAGGCCGTTTTGGCCTACGGCCTACGGGCCTGTCTTATATCTCTTCTTTTGTTCTAATCGTTCCTCAGCTGATTTGCCCGCTTATCGTTTGGTGGCTGATAAGACAGTAAGAACCTTTTGATCATCCAGTCCGGCCACTACGAGAGTGATCACGTGACCAGTGATAGGGCAAAAACGGGTAATCTGGGTAAGGGCTTTGCAATCTTAATTTAGATGTAGCCAAGATGCGTGGGTTAGGGCCCGTATCAGGAAAAATTCGTGCCCCGCTGGTGTGTGTCTTTGTGGGCACCGTAATCAAGCAGCTTAAACCGGGCTTTGCTCAATGTAAAAAAAAAGCAAAGCTTGTTAAATGGTCACTGCATGGCTGCATGGTATATAAGATTCATTGTTTCTCTTTGGGTTATATCAGATTCATCATTTCTTTCGTTACTTAGTTTGGGTTTTTTTTATGGGGGGTTCTCTTTTTTATATCCTTGGGTCAGCACAAGGACGAAATAAATTAAATGATAAATACGCGGTCTAGCATGCCCAGAGCCCGCCGGTCCTCAGAGAGCATGTCATTTAGCAGGTCTTGTTTTTTAGGCTGGCCCTGGTTGAGCCAGGCCGGGGGACTCGGCAACCGCAGAATCGGCAGCGAGTTGTTTGAATGTGGGCTTGCTGGCTGTGGCTGTGAAGACGGGACCAGGGTTGGTGGCGGCGTCATCATCGGAACCAAGGACATGGCTGCAGGGTTGGCTGGCGGCAGCAGACGTGGCGGTGCGGGAGCAATGGCAGGGGCCAGCAGCATGGTATCTGACGGCGCCATGGGCACGCGCGTCACAGCCGGCACCGCAGTACCGTTGGTGGTGTTGTCGGGATACAAATCCATGGGAATCTGGATAGAGCTAAGCGCCTCATCCTTGGACGGCTGCTTAAGTAGAGTGAGGTCGCTTCTCTTATAGTAGCTGATCATGTGTAGTTTGAGGCCCGTGGCCGTTGTGAGTGAAAACGACTGCTTGTAGAGCCCGTCCTTTTTATACCGAAGCTCCTCATCATCACCACTACTATGACTATTACTACTACTGCTGCTGCCAGCACCGCGTTTCTTTGAAAAGTCCATTTCACGGTAGCAGAGAAACGAGCCCGAGACTCGTGAGGCACTCCAGGATTTACCGTCAGTCCAGCGTTTCAGGCCCGCCTCGTGCTCGTCCCAAATAAATACGCATCCGGAGCCTATGCGAAGGCGCTCGCGGTCAGTGAGCCGGCGCCGGATGCGGGGCAAAAGGCCCAAGCGACAGGCCTCGAACAGAATGATGGCGTCAAGCTGGGTTTGTACGTGTCCAATATAGCTTTCCATGGTGTAAGGGGGGGGGGGGGAATAGTTAAATATGAATAGCGTTTAAAGAAAAAAAAAAAAAAAAGAGGGAGAAAGGAGAAAGAAAACTATTGATTTATTAACGGAAGCTGCCAATAAAGTTGGGCACATGAATGGAGGTGTTTATGATTATTGTTTATAAAATTGGCAAGGAATTAAAATAAAATAAAAGTTAAAACTTGGCTTTGTAATGCCAATTTTAGAGCTTAAATTGGCTATATTCAAAAGTGCAAAAAAAAATTTTTTTAATCAACAAAAAAAAATAATAATAATAATAATGAATTAAAAAATCTTAATTAAAAAAAGATCGATAATTTTAATAAATTGTAAAAAAGTCTCAAAAAATGAACCAGAAACAAGATAAAATGATAAACCATGAATTTCGTAATAATAAAACTGTTACTGGTCCGGCGCTGATTGGTTGCCGTCCACTGGCAATCCGGAAAGTGAGTGACACTGGCTAATTAAATGATTTGTTGTCAGATGGCATTTAAGCATTTAAACGTTGGGTTGAGAATAAACAACATCCGAGAACACTAATCACATTTACCTTTGTCACCGCCGTTTGGACGTGTTGAGTCAATTGTTTTACCGTGGCTGGAGGGTACTATGAGCAACAATGAATTCATATATATCTATATATTCTCCGTGGCTCCAGGTAGTTTGGCAACTGTACAGAGCGCTGTCTCATGGCACAAATGGCTTACTGGAAAAAATAACGTCAGACAAAAAAAGGATTTGACGAAAATATGGTTGCTTTAAAACGGCCGTACCAGAAACAGCAAATCAACCAGAGGGGAAGAATCTGAGCAACGACGTCAGCGAGCGATTTTTTTTTTTTTTTTCTTTTGGCTCCCATCCATCAAGATGCACTCGCCGTAAATGGCAACCAGGAGATTGAATCAAAGGCATTGGTACTCCTAGCTGCAACACATTTAGCCTGCTTGGGCTTCATCAACTGCTAATTTTCCCTACTGTGAAGCCCCCCTAAAGGATTCATCGTAAGGTTTTACCATCAGTTCGAGAGTTTTTTTTTTTTTTTCAAATCCACGGTACGAAAAGCAACCATTAATTCTCAAGTGGAAATCGAAACTGTTAGAGTGAATTAAATTTTTTTTTTTAACGCAAGCTTTTATTTACACACTGCCTGGTTTTACTGCTTTTTGAACAAAAAAAATTTTTTTTTTTCGTATTCACACGAAGCAATCCTTCAAGCGATTGAACGGTCTACGTTTAGAGACATAGTCTTGGCTTTTTCTTCTGCCTGGTTGAAAATAATACAATGGTTAACGTTGAACAGAATTACGGAATTACCGCTTCAAGCTGAACACTAAGCTTACGCAAACGTCTTGAGACAAAAATTTTCAGCGTTAAATGTTACTGTTTTTTTGTTTTTTTGCTAGGTTGGCTAAGAAACCTCTGGACCAAAGAAAAAAACAAAAAAAAAAATTAAAAATTGCCGATTTCGTTGCTTATAAAAGATTAGAAACATGAAAACGGTACAATTTAGGTGTCCGGAAGCAAGCAAACTTTTTGTTTTTCCGAAAGGGGGAGGGTTGATCAGTAAACGGAATTTGCAGCGAAAAAATAAAAAGCCAAAATAACAATAATGGTTGGATTCGAACATGCGCCTTTTCTTGGCACTGTCAACGGATACACGGGCATGCTTAAGTGGCAGTCGGCAAACACGGGTCCCGCTGGCCGCCTAATCGCCGGGGCCCAAATCGGGGCCCAAATCGGCACAAAAATACACGGAATTTTCCTCCCCCACGCCAACCCTAAAAAAAAAGAGTCACCGCCCCCACACTGGCTATGGGGGTTGTTGTTGTTGTTTTCGCTTCTAATACATGGGATAATTATGTCCACACAGCCAAAAAAATTAAACCAACAGGTTTCCGTTCCCCGAGGACCTAAACTCTGAGAAGTACAAACCTTTTTTTTTTTTTTTTTTTTCAAAACCGATCATATCTCTCTTCCTTTCGTGTCTACAGTTCTGGTCCTATCCCTGGCATAACCCATTATACCCACCTCCTCCCGGACTCTTTTTCTTCTACTTCCCCTTTTATCAATGAGTGCACCTCCAGTCGACGAGAACGGTAATGTTCACCACCCACCGCGCTACGCGGGGTTCATGGCCGGCGTGTTCTCCGGCATCACCAAACTGGCAGTCGGACATCCGTAAGTGACAAAACATAAAGCTGCTACTTTCTTCTTTTTCCTTATTTGCGCCTATCTAATCAGTTCTCGAACCATCCATAGGTTTGATACCATCAAGGTCCGATTGCAAACGGCGCCCGATGGCAAGTTCAAGGGCCCTGTGGACTGCCTAGTACAAACAATCCGGAAGGAGGGCGTTCGCGGCGTCTATAAGGGCGCCACGCCGCCACTAGTGGGCTGGATGGTCATGGACAGCGTCATGCTGGGCTCCCTCACCAACTACCGCCGCCTCATCAAGGACAATTTCTACCCCGACGAAGCGGAGCTGCCGCTGCTGGGCAAGTGCGGGGCCGGAATCCTGGCCGGCTGGACCGTCTCGTTTGTTGCGGCGCCCATCGAGCATGTCAAGGCGCGGCTGCAGGTGCAGTACGATGCCACCACGAAGCTGTATACGGGACCCATCAACTGCGCGGCCACGCTCATCCGGCAGCGTGGCGTCTTCGGGGGCCTCTACAAGGGACTGTTTGCAACTATGATCTTCCGCACCAACTTTCTGTTTTGGTGGGGGTCCTACGATCTGTTTACCAAATACTTTGAGCGCAATACGAGCATGTCGACCCCCGCAATCAACTTTTGGGCCGGCGGCCTGTCGGCGTCGGTGTTCTGGGTCACCGCCTACCCCGTGGACGTTGTCAAGCAGCAGATCATGACGGACGACCTCCTCAATCCTAAGTACAAGAACTGGTGGCAGGCCTGCAAGTCTGTGTACCAGACTAAAGGTGGCTGGAAGGGCTACTTCCGTGGGTTCACGCCTTCGTTTATACGCTCCTTTCCAACCAATGCTTCGGCACTTGCAGCGTTTGAGTTAGCCATGCGCTTCTTCAACCATGTCTAGATTCCTTTTTTTTTTTTCCTTAGTTACTTTTCTTTTTTTTTCACGAGCAAGCATTATACATATAAAAATAAAACATCCAACTACAGTCTAGAAACATTGGCCTGATGCCTTCTCGTCACCATTTTACTGCTTGGGGACAGATCTAATGCCCGTGCGGGATTTGGTGCAATATTCAGCTTCTCTGCTAGAGTGGCGTCTGCTCAGCTAGGCTGGCATTCGCAGTGGTGTCGGGAGCCTCTTCGGACTGTTTTTCCCACGGCTTACACCGGTGGGTCCGCGTGGACTGGGTACTCGCTTCGAGCCCCAGGACCGTGTCGGGGATATGCTTGATGCCCGGGATGGGCTTGTTATTGAGAATCAGCTCAACAATCTCGTGGTATTTCAGCGAGTACGGCGGATCACTCTCCGCCTTAGTCTCGCCATTGTCGCCATCACCAGTAGTGGCCGCGTCGTTGTTGTCGCCCTTGGCGTTGGCATTGGCCTGGCGGGCCGCCCACGCAAGGTACTCCGCTTGATCTATCCGCACCCCAAACTTTTTTTCATAGAAAAACGTCTTTGCTTTTAATTCAATCGCCTCCAGGTCCGCTTCTGCCGGCGCGGCGCCCGATTGTGGCGGCAGGTTGGCCCGGATCCGCTGCAGTCCTGTTTGAAAATCATCGTCACTAGCCCAATCGTAGGCGTGGAAGCGTGAAAGGATTTCATCGGCAGTAGCCGCTTGCTGCTGCTGTTGCTGTTGTTGGTGTTGTTGTTCAGCTGACATGATGTTGCAAAGTACGCTTGTTAGATAAGGAGGTTGAGAAGATGGGGAAAGTGCAATAAACTATTTTTTGTCTTCAAAAATAAAAACCAATTATGCTTAATTCTTTGATCCACACTATGGGCCAGCACCGTATGGGTCGCTATATCGGGATTGCTAAAATTTCAAACTAATTCTGTACCTTAGTTTGGACATTAATTTTACTATCTATCATACACACACAACCTCTTTTTCTTCTACGCAACGCGTATCAGCAAACCTAAGCATACGCAGTTGACCACAAAAAACAGTATTGTGGCCACAAATAGGCCGGGATAGAAGGTTGGCACGCCGAGGAACTCAAGCAAGTAGCCCTCGCGCACCCACAAAGTCTGGGAACCCACCCAAGCAATAACCCCCAGCACGCCGAGCACCTTGCCACGAGGGCCAATGTTAGCCACAATTGACGGCAAGTAAAATGGCAAAAGCACCATATACCACATGAAATATTGCGCTGTGCACACCTTGTTGAAAGTGACAAACGCAAACGTCTGCAAAAACATGGTCTTGGTCACATCACGCTTGGCAAAAAGCACTGGGATCAAAAATCCAGACAGGAAGAGCTGTGGGAAAAACGCCCACTTGGAGGGTTCGGGGATAAACGAAGTGATGAAATGCAAAAAGGGGTTGGTTACGGGCGCGGCGCTCGACGTCGAGGCGGTCACGGCTGGCGACGATGAAATATACAAAAGCGTGCTGTAGGGCGAAAAATTATGACGATGGTCTATCCGAGACAAGTGGTGCAGATACGTGTGGAGCAGGAATGGGTATCCGTACTTCAAGTACATTAACCCAGTCAGTAGCAGGAACGAGACCGCCGCAGTGCCGGCAAATACAATGCGGTCACGATTGATAAACCCAATGGCCTTCTGCACGAGGGTCTTTCGGGCTGGGCGCGGGTTTTTCTTCGTCGCCTTGGTCGGCTTTTCCGGGCTAGCAAGCGACCAGATCACCGTGGGGATGTAGATTATAGGGTAGATTTTAAAATGCACAGCGACACCAGCGAGCACACCTCCAAGCACCAAGCGGCGGGTATAAACCGCCCAAACAAACGAAATGACCATGGCGCCGAGCAAGCCCTCTGACGACCCGCGCGTAGAGATCGTTGACACCATGGGGTTGAGCAGCCACACGGCCGAGTAAATCACGGCGTTGGCCTCAGACACCTGCCGGATCTTCAAAATTCGCAGAATCAGAATCCCCGCGACAATGTCGCCAACGGCAAACAGCACTTTACCAAACGAAAAAAACCCAGCCTCATGCGCTGTGGGCAACAGCAGCCACGCCAGTAACGGCGTGTACCGGTAGGTCTCGCGGTCATACGGCGACCCGCCCAGATGCATAAACCGCGCCGCGTCGGTAAACACAAAATAGTCAATGTCCGTGAATCGTGGCGTCATGGTCGCGTCCTGGTAAAGTCCCCAAAAGAAGATAATAATACGCTGCACCACCGCAAACGCGACCGCAAACGTTGTGCTCAGGTACCAAGGCGCCACGTCGCCGGCCGGCCCATTGGTCACAGCGGGCGCAATGGGAGGCGCCGCTTCGTCAGCCACAATTGAATTGTTTTTTACCGGCCTAGCCGATCGTTTTCGGAGTCCTGGAGTGTCCATACTGGGAGATAGCGTGGCAGGATGAAGTCTAAGGGGTGTGGTTGTTCTGGAACTTTGATATTTTGGTCAAGCCAAATACTCAAAAAAAAAAAATTGATTAAAATAGAATTAACGACAAACAAAAACCATCACGTGACAATCATGTTAAAAGAAAGTGATAAACAAAACCAACGTATTCAAAAAAAAAATATTAAAATAATCGCGGCACTAATCGCCGCTAGTCCCTCTCCAGGGCTCAAAGCGTCACGGTAGTGCTTGTGAACGACGGGGCCTCTGAAATCACAGACCGGTTGCGCAGCTCCCTTGCCGTCTCCTGGTAGATGCGCTTGTACGCCAACTTTTGAAAGTCGTTCATGGAGTCGTAAAAATGCCGGCCGACTGTATGCATCTCTAGTCTATGAATCAGCCGGGACGTTGCATGCCGGACTTGGACGATTTTATGGAACAACCCAAGTGCAAGGTAAAACAGATTGTTGACACTAGATGCCGTTAGCAGCCGCATTATGTCCTGTTCATCCTGAACATGCTCGGACAGCGACATGTAGATTGACCCTGACTCTTCGTACGTCAACTTATGGTATCTAAGCTTGTCCAGAGCGTAGTCAAAGTCATACACACTCTTGGGAATTTTAGGCCAAATGCGCTTCTGCTCCTCGACATAGTACTGATAGCTGCGCGACATACGCCAGCCCTCAATCACGGGCGAGTAGCAGTTAAAGTCGAAAATGCGCTGAGCATCACTGATCCATGTGTAACCGTAGCCCGGCACTACTTCGTAGTTGGGGTCCGCTGGAGATGGCCATAGACTCGTTTTTCCATACTTGAATTCTTCATAGTTGGTGGAGATGCGGATGAACCGTTTAATATAGTTGCGGCACCGCGCGCGGATCGATGACTCGGCAAAATGGTCTGAAATCATCACCTTCAAGTCCGTGATGAAAGCCACATCCTCGGGGTTCATGGAGCTGATGAGATTGTTGTGCTGTGCCAGTTTTTCTGCATGGCTCAGGGACTTGGTGGGCAGTGGTGGTCCTGGAATGCCAATTGAACTTGAAATCTTCAAAGTTCCTGCCTCAAGATCTACAAGAATGTCCCACCAAGACGGGTGGTGACCAAATGCCGGGTTTTTGACGCCTGCAATGTATCCTGGAGATGAGAGTAGGTCATCAACCTTACTGAGATCAGTGTAGGGAAATGCGTTTGTTACAAACGACCGCAGGATACTGCCGCTAGCTAATGAACAGGCAGCCAGAACACGGTCAGCCACCTCGCCCGACGGGGAGTTCAGTCCCAAAAACAGAATCCGCTTCTGTGTCAGTAAACCATTGATCAGAATAAGCAGCGGTGGCGTGTAAGCGCCATAAATGGTTAGTTCTGGGTGTAGGATTTGACACGGCTGCGTCATGTTTAGTAGCGTAGACACGAGGTTTATCATGGAGAAATCGCCCACCGACTCTTGGTAAACATCGATTGGCACCTTAATTGGGATTTTCATGCCGTTAAACTGTACCTTGGATTCATAAAAGTGTGTATTGCGGGTAATATTCGGCTTGATGAGCTGCTGGCCCTGGTTCTTGAGGTCGATATAGTAGTTGGGTTTGCCGTCATCGTTGAGCTTATGGGTACCGCCACTACTACCAGAGAGAATGGACGCACGGTCGGTTAACGTGGCGCTGTAGGATGTCGGTGAAATTAAGCTGCTAAGACTCATGTGTGAATTATGGCCGAGCGGCGTGTCGGTGGTATCGTCGTCAAATCGTTCAATAAACATGTTTGGTTTATCGGACGCAGACAGAATCTGGCGCTCCAAAAAGCTGAGCTGCGGCACGCGTGACAAGTCAATAGAGTTGATAGAGTCGTAAAGCTGCTTGAGACTGTCAATACCGGGAGATTTGAAGTAATTGTCTAGCACTAGAAGCAGTAAAGGTTTGAATACATGAAAAAAGGGGTGCGGAGTGACAATGCACATTGCCTTGACGGTAGCGCCGCGCTTCATGTCTTTGTCAAATTTGGTGTTGACCAGGTTGAGAACGTAGAGCTTCGAAGCACCCTGTTTCTCATTTTCGTTCTGAATGTGATATTCCAACTTTGTGTGACCCTTTTGATGGTAGAGGAAAAAAACGGTCCAATCCTCGGTGCGAACGTGCGACTGATCTGGCAGCATGAGCTCAGCGATAAGATGCTGGTCACCATCGATCGACGTGGGATATTGATACTTGACAGTTGGGCCCGAATCAATGTCAAATTCTGCCGCCAGCACATACTCAACGTGAGGGCCGGCGTAGGACATGACATCTGAACCGATTTCAAAAGACATAGCGATGGAGTTTGTTTCAAAGCTGCAAAAGGGGGAAAGACGCGACAGCGAAAAAAAAAAATTAAAAAAAATAAAAGGTAAATAAAAATGTTAGTTGAGTGCTTCTGTTTGGGTTGGGAAAACGCCAGGACAAGACCCTGACAGCGAATCAGCACAGACGGTACTCACAAGGAACGTAGATTCAGACCAGCAAGAAGGTCTTTGTAAGTAGAGAGGTCTTTGGTCGCAACGTGGTGAGAAGGGTAAAGGCTAGGAGGAGTAGGAAAAAAACAGGAGAAACCGGTGGTGAGTTTTAAGTTTAATAAAGTTAGGGTTATTTATCACAAAATAGCATAAATTAAAAAGTGCCAAAGACACAATGGTTAAGTATACGAATTTGTGCTGCACAAGTACCCACCATAAGCCGACTTGATGATTCAAGCTGTGCTTGCGACCAACAAAAAGAGCGAGGTCCACTAGTTTCTGATCTGGTGGCCGTGCACACGCAGTACCTAGGACTGGCCAATACTGGCGAGATATCTTTGAATGTATGGCCCTATGACTTGCTAGAATGGCACTTTAATTAACTTTATGCCGACCAAGTACCGTGCATGAGTATATCAACCCCCTATGTTCGAAACTTTTACTAAAAATATTTTTACAGCTCAAAGCAGTAATCGAAAAGAAACCCAGACATTCTATATTGAGGGTCTGGTTTCTGTTTGGAGTGAAATGTAGACGGTTATTGCTATATCCACGTCATAATATTCATATAGCCAAACGAAAATCTCAAGCAGCAGAATCAAAAAAAAAAAAAAAAAAATTATTAATAATTCATTAGCTGAAATTAGAGCTACCGTGAGTATGGTATGCTTATGGGTTAATAGCAGAGTAGCGACATGGAAATCTGTAGTTACCCTGAACTTTTGAGTTCCAGAAAACGGGGATATGAAGAATTCAAGAATTCTGTGAATTTTCAACTCTGGTTGTTGTGCCTGGGGATTCAAGCTGCCTTTAATCGCATAATCTGGCAGATGTAGTATAGCTGTGGTCAAACCCTTTTGACGCAAACCTAATGCTGATGATCGTCAATGTTTATTTTTGTTTTTGTTTGTCTATTTTTCACTGTTCAGATCATTGAAATTTCTGCTTTTACTTCTCTACCATTGCTCCATACTTTGTATCAAGTGTGCCCTGTGTCCGATGGGCTTTGCATTATAATCTATTGGCTTGTAGCTTGTCAATGATGCAAATGATCATCGCTGGCGACGCACAGCCATATGATGAAAAGACTGCAAAGGGCTTTTTAGGGGATTAGAAAGTGCTGGTGACAAGATTGTCAGGGTTTGGCTACCGTATTTTGATAAATCTGGAAAGTTGGCGTCAGCCGGTTTAAACAGGTGCATGAAGCAACACGAGAAACGCACGACAGCAGGAAAAGCATCAAATAGCAACTCTCTCTGCCAGAATGATTAGATCGAGTGGTGTACTTGCGTTTGCGGTGAATACCTACGATTGGACTGGAAAAAGAGGGTGCTAAGCCTTGCTGTTTATGAGACAGTATATACAAGACTAATACAATGGAGGTGGAATGTAAAACAGATTGTCACAAGCAATCGTATTTACCTCAGTATTTGTTGGAGTATTCAGGTCAATTCTCAACTGACTTTTCAATGTGTTGCAATACCAAATAGATGTGAACGCACAGGCCTGAAAACAGCGCCAGCTTTCAAACAACAAATTTACCTGCTAAACGGTAATTTTGCACTGCAATGGATACTATAGGCGAGAATTGAGCATGAAGGATTCCAAAGCACATTGCTGAAATCGCAATTCTCGATCAGAGATTTTGAGCAGACCACCTCCTATTCATATATGAATTCTCTATAGATTCCTAGTCTGTAGGGCAAATGAACTGTTATCAGAGTTCCCGTCGGTTAGTGACACGCTCCACTGAAATTTGGCCTGCAGGACAGAGGAGCCTTCTATACTTAAAAAAATCGCATTCTCAATCTGATTATTTTAAAAAAGTCGCCATTATAATAACTGCTTGACATTTTTATAATCAGTGCCATATCGATTACAAAGAGTAATCTTAAAATCACATTTTGCCGATTGGCACGTGCAAATTATTTAAAGGTAAAGTTGCAACCCAAGCTGATAAGGGGTTAAGCGAACGTTGCTAGCGATATTGAGGAGATGACGCTAAATCTTGTTTTTACAACGACTTTAGCCGTGAACAAGCACTGTGTTATCAACACCAGATTCTAAAGGAAAATGAAGAGTAAATCAAGCATAAAAGTAGGGTGCTTACAGAAAAGGACTTTGCGTTTATTTCAGATCTCTAGTTGGGCTGGAGGGACATGAACCGTCTTGGTAATGAAAGGATGACCTTTGGGTATGAGCACCAGTTCAATTAATATTGTAAAACTCTGCCTTCTAAACAGAACCTTAACGTGACCAAAAGCAGATTTCTCAAAATTTTGAATAATGATATTCTTATGAAAGGAAATATATAATGAAACAATACTTTGTCGGATCAATGTACTCATATCTTTGTCTGATGTGTGGGACAGGTGCTATCCAATGATGAAGCAACCAGCTAACAAAAAAAAAATTTTTTTAAGACACGACAAATGACTTTACTAGACAGATATCAGAGTTTCAGGATTTCTTTTCTGCAATTATTAATGACAGACAATAAAAGGAATCAAACCTATGTGGTTTCTTGGTCAAATGAATTGATTCATATTTCATCCATGTTGCCACTTCCAAATGCTGGAATAGTCTTGAAAATAAATTAATGAAGGTTGGGAACGGAGCTTTGCTATCCAGAGACAAGCATTTACCATCAAAAAAAAAAACATTATGCACATAAACTAGAATTAATTGGCCCCATATTATGTGTTAAACGGTAGTTTATCCATGGCTCTAAAATACTGGTTAATAATATTATATTATTATGTACCGTTGCAAAAAAAACGATCTGTAGCATGGGTGTCTATTTTAAAAATATTCCAAAATTTCTTATGGGCGTTAAAATGATTCAACATTCCAAGTCACCACTTTCATCGAGATTTAATCCGAGCTTTGAAAACCAGTAACAGGAATGCTGAATATGATCATAACTCAAGCACAGTTCCTAATTTTTATACGCAATAGCAATTTCTATTTACTCTGTAAAGTTCTGTATAAGCGGGCTTGATTTTTAAAAGCTGGTTAAAAAGTTGTAAGAGTGTCATAACACAGCACCATCAGCCGTGCCAGTAATTGAATGGTTTATCAACATAGTTTCTCAATTATTTCAGACTTACCAAAATATCTGAAGTGATCTAATCACGGATTCAAAGTTCTTATTGAAAATAGAAAGTTTGATATACCTTACTACATTGCTCAAGGACACTTTGTTTGGTTGGTCTACGAAATGAGAGGATTTGACAACTTGGCTATTGCTAAGCCAAGTACCGTTAACAGAAGACTTGTCTAGAAGGCTTGATAGGCTTATGCAAATAAAATTTGACTTATCCTTTTTTTTTGTTGAAAAATTTAATGTTTCAGATGGTCAGAGAACGAAATATCTACTGGAACAAAAACACCAAAAACATCAAAAGCTCAATCAAGATATCTGAAATTGGAATACCATGTGTCTTCATTAGTATGGACATAAAATAGTTTTTTGTATTGCCATTATCATATAATTTAGTTGGTAGATTATTTAGTCAAGGGTATGTTACTGTTAGTGTCTATGGGCCAATCCCTTTTCACTTTGGCAATGGTCTTTAACACTTGGAACTTGATTTTTAAGCAAAATACTTGTTGAGCCGCATCCTAAAAAGGGCGATTCATGCTGATGCAATTTTGCCATTAAATTTCAATTTCTTGGAAACAAAAACTTGGTCTCAAAAGCTTTTATTCTTTTTCTTTCTTCTAACTTTTGTCCACTGCCACTTTTTTTTTTGGAAATTGCATACCACTCAGATTCATTATAATCTAATATCACCTATTGTCACTATGAGCAAATATACTCCTGATCTTCAAGCCTGGTTCGACAACACTCAGGACCCCGGAGTACAACCGGCCGAGTCGGATTACCTTCCCCAGGAAAAAGTCAAGGACATCATCAAAAACAATCCCAAAGAAATTGCTCTCATTGATTTGAGAAAAGGCGATTTCATTGTAAGTACTACTGCCCAACCATTTCATTCCATGATCAACCGTACTCTTTGTTTTATTATCAGACTTGCTGGTTTATAACTGACAACAATCTAACATTAATCAGGGCGGTAAAATTAAAGGTGCACTCAACCTTCCGGCTCAGGGAATTCACAACTCAATTGACGATTTGTACGATCTTTACAAGGCTTCAGGCAAAAAGGAGATTGTCATCTATTGCCGTAAGTATTTACACTCATAGTCACTCTTCTTTTTTTTTTTCTTTCTTTCTAACCAGTCATGTTTTTAGGCTCCTCAAGAGACAGAGCCAGCAGAGTGTGGGGCTGGTTTGAGAACAAGGCTAAGCAAGAGGGCGAAAACGGACCCAAGCCTTACATTCTCAAAGGTGGCTTCAGTGGCTGGGTTGCACAGGGCCCGGAGTACACTGAACTAGTTGATGACTACGTTCCTCAACAGTAGACGCAATATTTCATGTTGTTTTATCTGATTATACCCTGCTTGTAATTTTTTTTTTAATTTTGAATAAACTTTGACGCGAGCATAACCCATTAGTAAAAAAAAAGCTGTCATTTCAACATGTCACTAAAACAAAAAAAAGAAAGCAGGACAGCATTTATTTTGCCACTGGCAACCACTATACCTACTGGACGTTTCAACCTGCTCCAGAAATGAGCAATTGCTCATTCAAACTATTGTCTTTGAAATCAGTTCTTCCAAATTGCTGCCAAGAACCTCAATCCCCGCTGCATTGAGGAACCTTAGGGGTTTAACGTCAATTGAAGACCTGTAACAAAATAAGAATCTTAATTTACGGCAGTTATAATGAACCCCGAGATTGGAATACCCTCGTATTGAGAACGCAAACCCCGGTGAAGGTTGAGATAGGAGCAACACCGCAGCCATCATTATAGTTAGCACCATAGATAGATAACCAGTTTGTTGTCTATATTAATGATTACAAATTATAAAACAAAATGGCTTACAATCAGCCCGTACGCAATATCGCAGATTGGCAAACAGTTAAACTTCCACCAGCTGCTCTAATCAAAAGAACTCTCAGAAAAACTAAGGTAGGAGAAAGCCTAGAACTTTTATTATTCTACAAAAACACGTTTGGTCAAATTCCAATGAGCTTTTTTTTTCAAATAGTTACGGTTTGTAAGTTGCAGAATACATCCATAATTTCGCGTCTCTTCCAAACCCAATACTACCACCAAAACGTAAACTAAACAAAACAGAACACCGTTAAATTACAATAGCAATTATAAAAGCTATTTTAAAAGCAAACCAACTTATTTTGACAATAAAAAGTTCAATTTTAAGCTATTTATTAAAGCAGCTACACTCCTCTTACAAAATATTCCGTGAAAAAACGCGTACAATTGGGAGTTTGGCCGAGTGGTCTATGGCGTCAGATTTAGGTAAACCCTAAAATGAAATCTCTGGTATCTTCGGATGCGCGAGTTCGAATCTCGCAGCTCTCATATTTTTTTTGATTTTCTTTTTGTAGTTCAACGCCTTCGCTCTTTTTCTTTTCTTTCTGGAAACATCACTGACCTCTCTTCGGCCCTGAAATTTTTCATCCGACATCATTAGGACTACCACGACCAGCCATGCCACCTTCAGCAGAAGTCCAGGATCCTGTAAGATATATGGGAGAGACAGTTCTTTTTAAGACATAGAGTGCTAATTTTTCTGCTAGTTGTTTGACAAGCTCAACAAGGCCCACTACAAAAAGCAGCGCAATGCCCCCTCAGAGGAGCAGCTCCGCCAACAGCAAGAGGAGCAGATCATGACCATGGAGTACTTTAATGATTTGCTCGCCAAGAACTCTACGCGTCACGTTAATATTAAGGCTATCAAGGTAGTTGGTGGTGGAAACACCCGCAGCTCGTTTCTCAAGGATCAGCTTGACCCCATTCTCGCGGCCTCGGGCCAGGATCTCAAGACCGTTGTCCGTACAATCGACGAGACACACCGTGGCCTGGCATCTTTTGGCATTTATGATCGCATTTCTTTCAGTCTCGACGAAGCTCAGCGGAACTTTTTTTCTTCGCCGTTCAACAGCGACGTTGACGTGACTGCAACACTGCATCTTAAGTCAGCAAAAAGATTCATCGCAAAGACCGGTACCGATCTTGGCAATGGTGAAGGTAACGGATACGCCAACTTTATGATCAAATCTCTCTTTGGTGGTGCGGAAATGCTATCTTTCGATGCCACGATTGGTACGCGCACTCGGTCGTCGTATTTGCTTAACTTCTCGGCCCCTCTAAACAACTCATCTCGGTTCAAAGGAGAAGCACTTGCATACGTGTCGTCGCGCAAGATCCCATGGGCATCTCACGAGCAAATTATCCGAGGTCTCTCTGCCAAGGTCAAATCGTCTGAGTTTGAAGCCGGTTACGAAGCTGTTCTACGTACCATCTCAGCTGTCGCGCCCAATGCTAGCGACACCGTGCGTCTCATGGCTGGCGACAGCGTCAAAACTAGCATATTCTGGAATTTCCACCGGGACACGCGCAACAATCACTTACTTGCGTCCAATGGCTATTATTTCAAGTTTGGTCAGGAAATGGCCGGTTTGCTTGGCCCCGAGCGTGGCGATCTCCCGTTTGTAAAGGGCACCTTTGAGGCACAGGTTGCCAAGGGCTTCAATTACAACCCAGCCATTGCGGCAGAGTCAAAGACAGAACTTTCGCCCGTCAGACGATACATTTCTGAGCAGCGTCAGCAACTTGATTCTATTGATGACGTTGTCTTCCACTACACCATGAAAACGGGAATGCTATGGGCCCATGGCCGCAAGACTCACTTTATGGACCGCTTCTTTTTGGGCGGACCCAACGATGTGCGTGGTTTCTATCTCAATGGGCTCGGTCCCCGCGATGGCAATGACTCAGTCGGCGGTGAGATCTATTTTGCTCACGGCCTGAGCATGTTCACGCGTATCCCTAAGCTGACGGCACCAGACAGCTTCTTTCGCGCGCTCTTTTTTGTCAACGGTGGCTCGCTGCTGCACCTAAACCAGGATGATGTTCGTGGAACGGTCCACGAAATGCTGTCCAAGCCATCTGTTTCCGCAGGCTTTGGCGTTGTCTACAGACACCCTGCGGCTCGCTTTGAACTCAACTTTACAATGCCACTGATTGCGCGTGAGTTGGAGGGCACTCGCAAGGGACTGCAATTTGGTATTGGCCTCTCTTTTTTGTAAATAAGTCACACTGTTATAATAAAACAGCCATTTCTAAATGTATTTTGCATTCTATGCTCTAAATCTATTGTTTATGTTGAGAAATCCAGGTGGTATGGGCGTCAATGACCTTGGGAATAATGACACTCTCAATCTCAACGCCATTGGCCTCCTCTTCCTCAGAGATGTTGTAGTCAACAGCATCCTCCGTAGTCACAAATACTACCTCACGCTTGCGCGTTTGCAAAAGATTACCAATAACAAGCTGGTGTGAGTAGCGGGTCAGGGCCTGGCGAGCCTTGAACAACAGCAGTTTCTCGTCAGTCTCCAGCTTGAATGATACAATCATCGCGTTCGGCGCCCATTCCTCCACAAGTCTTTTCAAAAACTTGGGCACGGGGTCCAGATCAACCACCAGCTTACCGCCGCCGCCCTGCGACTGGATCTTATGCTCAGCCACCTTAGACGTTGGCAGGAAAAAGTCAGAGACCGCAGCAGCCAAAAAGAACAAGCACGTTGAGTGCACGGGCTTGAGCTCAAGCGAGATCAGGCGCAGGGTGAACAAATACTGATTGACGGTGGTGAACGGCACAAACAGCATAAGGTTATCATCCTGGGCCTTTTGGTACTTGTTAAGAACAACCTTCATCTCTTGTTGGTACTGCTTGCTGATCACGACAGTACCAGCATCGCTCTTGTCCAGATAGTCCAAAAAGCAATTGGTGTTGTGCGAGTAGTGACGCGAGTACGGGAGAAGCGAGAACTGGCGGTGCAGGAAGATCACTGCGTAGCCGTTCTCGATAAAGTATTCGGTCGATGTGGCACCACGAGTACCGGCTGAAAAGTTATCAATGAAACGCACCGTGTTGTTTTCAAGCGGCACAGTCGTACCGCCAGATGTCACCAAGGCAATGCGACGCTTCCCACTGTGAAACGCAACAAACTCGTTTACCTGCTGCTGGATCTCGGCGAGGTATGGCGGCTCCGGATTTGTAGCAAAATAGTTGGTCTCCTCGTCCACCTCGGCCGGGCCAGGCTCAGGCACACTGCGGTCAATAGCAGATTCAAGCTTAGGAGCCGATGTGTGAATTTTCTCTAAAGATTGGGTCCGGTTGATTATGGTCATGGCAGCTGCTGTCTGACAGATGGTTGGGGCTGGAGAAGGAGGAGGGCCGCCAATTGGCAATGCTCCCATACGTCAGATGCAGTCACGTGGTCCCTGACGTCCAACATAAAAATTTCAGTGTTACCGGCTCTGACACCGCTGACATCCCGACGATACCGACTGCATCCACGAGACATCCACAGATATATAATGAGCACAGCCCTGAAAGTGATGAACCCGGAAAACCCGGTTGTATTTTTTGACGTGAGTTGGCAGTGTATTTTTGTTTTGTGAAATGGAGCGCGGCTAACAGAGACAGATTGCATTGGGAAGTATGTACGGATCCCGGGCTATCTGGTAGGAACACTGCGACTAACACGAACAATTAGGCCAGAAGTTGGGCAGAATAAAGATTGAGCTATATGCCGACAAGCTACCAAAGTATGTCTTTGATTGTTTAATATAACTCGAAGCAGCTGATGGCTAACAATTCACAGGACCGCTGAGAACTTCCGTCAGTTCTGCACTGGCGAACACCGAGTGAATACTGTTCCACAAGGCTACAAAGGATCCAAGTTTCACCGTATCATCAAGGACTTCATGGTGAGTATCCCTATCAACAAATGGGGCAATATTTACCAGCCAATGCTAACGTTGAGCAGATTCAAGGTGGCGATTTTATCAAGGGCAACGGCACAGGTAGCGCGACCATTTTCGGGAGCGATACATTCAATGACGAGGGCTTTCCATTTACTCGTGAGTACCCATTATATATCTTTTGTTTTCCAGTTTATATGGCTTTTCTTTAAGCTCTGCCAGTCATGTCTACGGAACACTAACTGTTTTTCTTTGTGTATAGACGAAGAATTCTCCGTGTCCATGGCAAACTCCGGACCCAACACCAATGGCTGTCAGTTTTTCATTTGCTGCACTCGCCTGAAACATCTTGATGGCAAGCATGTTGTTTTCGGTAAGGTAGTTGAGGGTCAGGACATTGTCAAGAAGCTGGAGCACGTCAAGACCGGTGAGAACGACCGGCCCTTTCCGCATGATGTGATTATTGTGGAATGCGGCGAAATGTAGCAATATTTTTTGCTTTCATTGTAATTATTGTTATTATTAATTTTTTTTAATTTTATTTATATACTTTTTTCGAAGGCAAGAGCCCTGGACTTGCGATGTCCCGGGTCCCATCGTGCAATCGGTACGCGCACTCCAGCCCTAACCCTCTTCTAAAATTTTTCAACGGCAGCGCGTCTCTGCCAAATGGTCTTCCCCATCATTACAAACTATCAGCACCGCGAACCCTGCTAGCACAAGTAGCACCATGAGCAACAAAAACGCCAGCACAGGCGCCTCCCCGACCACGGGTAAGCACGTGCAAAGCGAAAGGCGCCGTCCGACCTCGTCGTCGCGCAATTCGTCTTCATCATCGCTCACATCTAGCTCCACCCCCACATCCACCACATCCACCACGTCCACTCCGACCAAGACGCTTAGACAAAAGCAAGAAAACGCCGCAGCTGTAGGATCTGCATCCAATACCAACTCACGACAGGGATGGCATGGCAGCGGAAATGGAAAGCTAGGGCCGAAACGTATTCTCAGGCGTGGGGAAGCAGAAAACTTTACAACCAGCAACACAAAGCCTCTCTCTCCACAATCCTCTGGGACCGTCACACCAACTTCGAGCGCAAAGAGCAGTCCAACAAATTTTTACAAAAGGCCATTACGACGCGAGGAAGGCAATCCCACGATATCTAATGGCGTCACATCGTCAGGATCGAGCCAGGACTGGGCCAGCGCTGATAATGCGGTCACTAAGGTTCTCAGCGACCGCTCCCCATCGCCTACAAGTGCAAATAACACCAGATCACGATCGCCTTTTTCTACGCAGAAGGGCTACTCCTATTCTGCCCCTGTTTCTACTTCTCAGTACCTCGATATTATTAATAACAACGTGGACTTCACTGACTACGTCTTGTCGTCGATTCCTATTGGTGACGACGTCAAAGAGTTTTCAAACTCATTCATCAGCATGGCACAGGCATCCAACAAACTGCTTCAGAGGGTCAAGGATTTATCCACTATGACAACACAACAGGCCGAAGAAATCAGTAGTTACAAGGAAATCATCAAGTCTTATGATCTTGAAAGTGAAGAAAAGGAGATTGATCTGCGCAGGGTTGAGCGCGAGCTCGAGGCAGTCAAGTTTTTCAATTCAGATCTGCTCCAAGGCAAGACTAAAACTGAAAATGAGCTTGCGGATCTCACCAAGCAGGTTGAAGACATGCAACGAATTATTGACGAGCAAAACGCGGCCGCGTCAAATACCAGCAATAACGTATACTCCGTTCTTAATAGCGATGAGAAAATTGAAACTGCTGCTGAAGTCGAAGAGCGCATGACGAACGAAATGGATAATGCTATTGCGTATCTTAAAAAGAATTTTGCCGAAACCGAGGCCGAGAATAAGAAAAAGTACCAGGAGCTCAGTACAAGGCACAAGGGGACACTGAACCGAAACAGCCTTCTTGAACGCACAAATGAGCAACACTTACAGGAAATCGCTGATATGGGCGCAGTAATGAGCAACATGAAAAAAATGGCATCAAAATATCATGCTGCGCTTTTAAAGCTCGAGGAGTGCCAGGTAAAGCTTACGACTAAAAAGGTCGAGGCGCCTGAGATTCGGACAGAAGACCCAGTGACATTCTTTGAAGATATGAAGGTTCATCTTGATGCAGTGATTGATCAGGTTGCATCCTATACTCCACCACCCCCTGAATCTGAAAGCTCTAGTGTTGAGATAGCTGCTCTCAAGGAAAAGCTCGCGGCCAAGGAAGAGGCTGTCACTTACTTCAAAAGCCGTGAAAAGGAGCTTGTCACACAAGTAGCTTCTGTCAACGAGCAGCTCACAGAAGCCACCGATGGTGTGTTGCGCTTCCGGAACGAGCTGTCCAAAGTTAAGGCCAACTACCTGACATATCTTAAAAAGGCTAAAGAAAAGGAAAAGAACAAGCTTGATGAAGCACTTCTTTCCTCTGCTGGCCAGCGACCAGAACTAAGCGAGACACTTGCCCACCTTTTAAATGACTCCAAATCACCGCTAGAGGCTGTCACAATCCACTCCGTGCTCCAAGGTGAGACGTATAAGCACATTGCTATCGAGAAGGAGCAGAAACGTGAAAACCTCAAATTGCATCGCGAAATCAAAAAACTTAAGGGTGTTGCAGCCAAACTACTAGCCAAGCCACAAGCGGATAAGAGTGTAAACAGCAGAAGCAAGCAACGCGAGGAACGATTTGCAATTGTGGAAGTTGACCGATCTGTGACGACCGATGGCATGGACCCCAAGGAGTTTTTCGACCATGTTACAAAGACCTTTGTGGCTGCCAAGTTCCCCCTGCTTTCTGTTAAGCGTATTATGGACAACCTATTTCTACTACGCACAAAAGAATCATTTAATGAAATATCTGAATTTTCATTGCACACACTTATGACTAACTCCACGCTAATGTTCCATCATGTATCAGTCTGGCACCAGCTTATTGTTCACGACGTCCCTGTGAACGGCGATGGGCGCGCATCCACGATTGTTGAGACTTCCCGACGTCTGCGCGATACTTTCTACTTTAACTCTAACTCCGGTCCTTTTGCCAATACTATCGCGTGCCAGCCACGCTTCCTTAATCCACTTGAATACTACTCCCACAAACCCACCGCCTCTTTCATTCTCTCTTATTCGTCTTTGGAAATCTACGAAAACGCTCTAAGACACGGTATTACCATTCATGGCAGCAAGCGTGCTCTCCGGACTGAACCTCTTCTTGGTGCTCTTAAGAATATATTTCACCAGGCTGGCTTTTTTGCCCAGTTTTTTGATCTTCGCACTGAGGAAATGATGAACGAAGCAGCTTCTGCCATCGAACCTCATATTATCAAAGAAGCTCCCAAAGTCATAGTATGGTAAACTGGTGGCCAATTATTTCGCCATGACAACTATATCAAAAACCACTTTTGCAAAGCTTCACAATTTTTTTATTTTGTTCATAAATGTTTTACCTGAAAAACAGAACCTAAACAATGCTGGCTGTGCTCCTTGTGTTTTAAATACTATTCTTATATAGCAATGCTATTCTAATATTGTTTCATGTATATTTATTTTTCCTTTTATATATTTGTTCATCCATTAACTAGCCCCTAGCAATACTAATTTAAGTTTGACAGATTGATTTAAAAATATAAAATAATTATGTTGCAAAACATTCAAAAAATAAACTCCGATACGGGGAATCGAACCCCGAACTGCTCGGTGAAAGCGAACCGTGCTAGCCGTTACACTATATCGGATTGATATATTTTGTAAGGAATCATACCTGATTCCAAAAGTACTTATGACTTAATCTCAATTATAAGCCAGAACCCCTGTTAACTGGATCCACCGATACAGCTACTAGTTCACAACTTACATTTGTAAACCAAGGGTCTTGGATATAACCAAGCAGTGCGGAACCAGTCCCACCTATGTCGATTACGGATCACTTCCTCCGTGCACCATTGCACTGTCTTCGTGTCTTTGAATCTTTGATTTCAAATCCTTATTTTCATCTTTGACAATTTCAGGTATCTTGGCCATGTCCGCCTTTTTGATTCTTTTTGATTTTCTTATTTTATTACTTTATTTTGGAAAGTTCTATTTTATTTTGGATTTCAACTTTCGTCTATAAATACTACATAATTCCCGTATCTTTAGAAGAGGGGGCCTTTAGTACAATATAATCATTCTAGTATCGTTGAATCTCTATTCTCGTTATTTCTACAGTTGAACGCTTCCTCTCCCAGTTACTTATTAGCAGGATTCTTCCCCAACCTCAGTCCGATTCCTTACATATTTAAATATATATCTAGATTATTATTAACATATAGTACGATAAACAAGTGCTAGTAATAATGATTTGGCCCAAAAAATAAAAACTTGAGAAGCACCGCAGGTATTATTAAAATGACCAGGAAAAACAATATACTCAAAAATCAGTACAAATTATCTTTCAGTTAGAGGATGCACTGAGATAGGGTAGCACTCAGCAGCGTGGAGCGGAACATAACATGCGCTGACACCGCTACTTTGCCAGTCTCATAAACATAGATGGAATATCTGTTTATTGTCCTTACATCAAGTGGTCACAAGTATATCATATAAATGAAAAATTTGGCGCCATCGTGTTATGTATCTCAGGTTTCTCTTAGCACATGGATACTTTCATGGAAAATTCGGCGCCATCGAACGTCTGAACTCATTGCGCGCGCTGACACCGCTACTTTGCCAGTCTCATAGAGACAAATGTTTTTGGAAATTTCATGTCTTCTTTGTATGTCATTCTGTTTTGTAATTTTGTATGTAACTATTTGATGTAAGGACAATAAACTGATTATCTATCTATCTATCTATGTAACTATTTGATGTAAGGACAATAAACTGATTATCTATCTATCTATCTTCCCCATGGGTACAGGTTATGACATGCCAGGTGAAATTAACCACTACCACTCTATTGTCAAGAGAGAGCTATATAGAAGAAAGTACCCTAATCCACTGAAATCTTTCATGAGCAGCATGTCTCATCATATCTTTGGCAATTCACTTCAACTTCTTACGGGTCATGGCATCCTGGTGTTGTTTTATAACTTGTGTGTAATTCGGCGTCCAATCTCTGGTATTGAGCTACTGGGTGTTATGTATCTCAGGTTTCCCTTAGCACATGGATACTTTCATGGAAAATTCGGCGCCATCGAACGTCTGAACTTATTACGCGCGCTGACACCGCTACTTTGCCAGTCTCATAGAGACAAATGTTTTTGAAATTTCATGTCTTCTTTGTATATCGTTTTGTTTTGTAA
>QQZM01000032.1:0-99812 GCA_013365045.1 Geotrichum candidum | reverse complement strand
ACGCGCGCTGACACCGCTACTTTGCCAGTCTCATAGAGACAAATGCTTTTGAAATTTCATGTCTTCTTTGTATATCGATTTGTTTGTAAGTTTGTATGTAACCATTTGATTTAAGGACGATAAACTGATTATCTATCTATAATGCACGCTGATACTGCTACCTTGAAAGTCTCATAGAGGCAAATAGTTTGAAATTCATGACTTTGTATGTCATTTTGTTTCATGAGTTTGTACCTATTTTGTGTAAGGACAGTAAACTAATCATCTAAATTATCTATCTGTTTTAGGAAATTTAGTAGACCTTTTGTTAGGGCCTGTAAACAGAATCTCTATTTAGAATTGCATTTCATTCGGAAACACTTGTCTAGATGGCAATGGTCAAGTGGAGAGCCCAGGAGATATTTGAAGCTTCGCCATTTCATGAAGCCGAGTTCTTCGTATATTATTTTGTTACATGAATTGGTATGTAGCTCGTAGATGTTACATCAATACACAGACTTTTCAATCATGGAAAATATATAAAGAACCAAGAATTTCCGAGGCCGTTGACCATTATTACTCCGAAGCAGGATTTTCGATACTAATAACTAATCTCTAATTCGGAAAAATGATGTGATATCTCGTACTCAAGTGTTGAGTTACTAGCCATGCAACCATCTCTGGGGTATTGCAAGTTGTCATGTAGTAGATAATAGATTCAGTTGCTTGAAATAACCAGGAAAAACGGCAGCAACAAAAAAAAACAACCCAATACCTAAATAACATGTTGTGGAATCTTCAGTAGGGTTTAGTAATTGAACACAAATGAAAGTCTGCAGAGCAAATCAACTAGACAAGTAAAACTCAGCTGAGTTCATATCCATATCTATTTAGATCTTTCTGTCTCTACTACTAATGTTTCTTTCAGAACGATGCCTATTCTCGTGTCTCTGGCTATTGCTGCTACTCTTATAATGCCGACTGTGACGAGATTTGTGAACCCTGTGCCCATCTCTATCGCGTTCCTTGTCTTTGTTGTGCTCGTGTCTATGTCTTCTGGTCCTGCTGCTAGACTTTTTTCCGGGATTGGCTGCTGACTGGTGTGACTTGTTATGCTCACGCTCATACGCCTCGGTGGCGGCGACACCGCGTAGCATCCCTGCGAGGGGATCCAGCTCGGCCTTAGACCGTGCGTAGCGCGAATCTCCCTGCAAGTTGCGGTGTAGCTTGCTCTCTTGATATCCAGGGCCTTGGAAATTAGGAATCATTGAGCTGCTGACATTGTCGTGGCTGCTGTCAGCTCGTGCCACACCTTGAGAATGTTGGCCAAGAAGAAGCGAAACCACGCTACCATTCTCGCCATATTCAAACTGCACATCCCTATTGCTGGCTTTATCACTGTAGCTACGTCTGCTACTGTTGTGGTCAAAATTAGTGCTGGAGGCTGTAGCATTCTGATCAGGTTCTTTGCGACTGGAGTAATGACCATTTGAGTCATCTTCATGAAGACGTTTAAGCTCATCAAGTTCAAAAGCACCAACATCGCTCAGACCTGTCCAATTGCCACTTGCTGAGCGGGCTGTGGCCCTGCTACCACTCTCAATGCCACCGCGGGCAGGACCCCGCAATGCTGCAAGTTTTTCCCGCTTCAGATGGGTGCGTTCAGCTTCTGCGCGCTTTGCTGCCGCCGCCTCATCGCGTCGCACTCGTTCCACGTTGCGGGCGTTGTGTACATGGTAGGACTTGTGCTTGAGCAGGTTAAGTGGCATCTCGGCTGAACTGGTTCGAAAGGGAGTACAAGTCGAGTTTGTGGTTCTCTCGTACAGTGTCTGGAAAAAAAGGGCCGAGATCAACAACGCATGTGGCAAGTGGGACTCCAAACTTGGGCAGCTAGTATCACATGATAAAGCAGGTTATGGGTCAGCATAATATGGGGTCATTTTCTTTATTTTACTTGGCGGGAAATTGGACACCGAGCCAAAGTAGCACCCAGCACCCTAGAAATACTGATAGAGCCTATGATAATAATAAAAGTAACAATACGATACTAGATTTGGTATAATATCGTTATTCCACCAGATGTACACCAGCTTCCAAAGAAGCCACTATCTGCAGCATCTGCGACCTAAAAGTCGCTTAGTGTTTCTTCGTACCACTTCATTATTTCATTAATTTACAAAATTCATTGCACCCAAGACTATAGTCAGTACATCTCAATATTATTAGCCGACAACTAGTTATTGCCTTAATAAAAATGTAGATGTTATGCAAGGTTGGCTAAGTGCTATTTACTCCCAGGAGCGCGAGAGACAGACTCCTTCAATTGATTGAACATCAAGACCTTCTAGAGACGAATCATCATAAACATCCCAGGCAGCGCTGCCGGTGTTTGGTGCCGTCAATGAGCCACCATTATCTACCCAGCGTGGCCGCGAAGACTCGCGGGATGAGACATTCGATGGCGGGTTCATGACAGAAGATGCAAGAGAGTCAACGGATGACCGATGGAAAAGTGCGTGCTGTATATAGCTAGGGGCCTCTGCGCGACCGCGCTCGCGTTGCAGACGACGATTATATAGCCGCCGCCAGTGTTCATCTTCGCCCGGTGTAAATCCCTCCGCAGTCCGCTTCAGGTCCAACGGCGGAGGTGTGTTGTCCACCGAGCCCAGACTCAAAATATGGTCAAAACTGGGAGATGCAGACTCGACACTACTATAATATCCGTTTGTAATGGCCTGCTCAAGTATGCGCCGATGTGAAGGTTGTGCTTTAACAAACTCAAAGTCTGGTGGCACCGGCGATTTACAAAAGTAGTCGTCAAAGTCATCTGCTGCAGCTTGACTGCCACGTAGTTTTTGATAACTAGGAGTCTCCATGCGTTGTATGGTTGTCGCGGCCCTTTTGTTATCTACAGTCTCCTCCACTATAAGTTCGAGGAGCCTCACAATATGGGAGTCTTCAGGGTCGAATTTGCGACAAAACTCGTCAAACCCATACGTATTATCCGGCGTTTCACGATTAAGGAATCGTGTACTGGCTGAATCATGGCTAGTGTGACTACTGCTGCTTCTTGAAGACAGGGTGCTAGTATGAGTGCTGGAGTTGCTTGTGATGGTGCTGCTTTTGCCCGTACCGTACACTGTAGTGTGAGACGACGCAGGCGATGTAAGACGATTATGCTCTTGGGTATCAAAAGAGGTCAAAATATGGGACGGAGATATCACGTCAGGTTGATGTTGGTAGTTGTGGCTGTGTTTTTGGTTTTCGTTGTGTGGCTCAGATATTGTTTTTCCCTTGCTTTGCTTTTTCACCAAGCTGCGGATAACCTGGAGTTTCTGCAGTAAGGTGTACTCTGCAGGAGATATCGTCACCGTAACGGCATCATCAGCCGGCGATATTGGTAAAGGTTCCATGGAAAATATACAGAGGGATAGTAGTAACGAATATGCGGATCTTTTAGTGACCCTCTTGGGCTGGCAATGTGTCAAATTAAACAATAAAAAGGAAACCACTGCGTGCTGCTGTTTTTTTTTTCAAAGGAGCGAAAATTTCTGGTTTTAAACGTTTTCTTTGCTTTTTCCTATTTGCCAGCTGACTCAGCACAGTTGCAAGATAAGAAGATAAGAACCGGGTTTGCAAATCCACGCTAGCCGAATAAGGACTCCAATTAAACCAGCCGCACTGATTGGTCAATGGTCGTGCCTGATTTTTAAGGCAAAAGACGGTGCTGCAACAGCCATGTAGTGTATCACATGGCTATCAATGATGGCTGCTACCTCACAGGTTCAATTTGACTAATCACAAGGCAAAAAAAAAATATTAATAGTGGTATATAATTATTACAAAACAGCTGAATTAACATGTAATTCCTTCACAATAAAGTATGATATATTCATGAATATAAGTTAAATAGATGATTTATGAAAAATATGGGCCCCTCTGTAACCTATCAGGCCTCCCCGCGATTGATCACAGAATAAAAGGGACTTTAATCGACTTTGATCTCGCTGTAGATGCGGCGAGTGAAGAAGAAACTGCTCAAAAATCCTACGGATCCCGTCAAAATAAACATAATGAACGAAATCAGCAAGCTGTATCCAATATAAATTGCATACGAAGCAAAGCTCTTCAACTGCAGAGACCGGTAAAGGTAGACCAGTGCGTACAAAAAGATATAGAAACTCGACGCACCTGCAGCAACGAATGAGCGCCACTGCCAATGGTAGTTCTCATTCTTAAGCAGGAAATAAGTGAGAAGGACAGTCACAGCGCTGGTCGTCAGCAGCATCAGGCCATAGTACACAAACAGAAAGCCAAACATGTAGTACAACTTGTTTAGCCAAAGAGAGTTGTAGATGTAGTACAGCTCAACAGAGATGGCTCCAAATGGCAAAATACCAGCCAAGAGCGTCGACGTGATCTTGTTAAGAGACTTGGGCTGCTGTGGGATTTGGCGCGGGATCTGATTGGTGCGCACAGGGAACTTGAATGGGTCTTTCTTAAAAGCAACAAAACTGCCCACGCACGAGAGTGGCACAGAAATAACAAACCAGATAAGCACAGTAGCCAGCATTGTGCCAAAGGGAACCGCACCTGAAGAGTGGGTGAAAATAAGGAAGAAATTGAGCAGTAAGAAGACTGCAAAAATAATGCCAGGGACAAGTAGCGGGGTGACTATTGCCAGAAGCTTAAAGGACTCACCGCCAAAGGTCTTGTAGAAGGTGGCAGACGTGTAGCCGCCAATAGAGCCCAAGAAAATGTACAAAATCAAGACAACAGTGGTCAAAGAGCCGCGGTTAGAGGGAGACAGCAAGCCTAGAAGAGAAAAACTGAGAGTGATTCCAGACATGACGATAAGCTGCGCACCACTACCCAAAAAGACAGACAAAAGTAATTTATGACTTGGTGCTCTGAAAACGTCACCATGGATAAGCTTCCAACCACTGTCCTCCTGGACTTCCTCGTTGAGATCAATTTCATTGTACTGAGAAATGTCTTTACGAACACCTCTGAGAAGAATGGTAGCAACAAGACCGACAAGGAAAACCGCAATAGTAGCCGAGTTGATCAATGAAAACCAGTGGATGCTTGGATTAAAGACATGAAGATACTTGTCCCAACGTGTAGCCCAAATGTTTGGCGACTCAGTCCAAATTACTGAGTACGTGTAGGTGACGTCAGTCTTGTCGTCAGCCTTTAGCAGAAATTTTTCCTCACTGTCGCAGCTTTTGGCGTTCTTAGCCATGGACTTGGGCGAGACAAGCACGCCGACAACACGATATTTGCCATTTGTGCTTTGGTGGTACTCAATGTTGATATCGTAGTGATTGTGTAAATAGACATTATCGTCAGTGACTTCACCGAGCGGGAAGCCCACGCTGTAAAACGGCTCGCCAGTTTGGGAGTCTTGGTACTTGACTCCAGAGGCGGGGAGTCCGTCAACAATCCAGTTCATCTGATAGTTGGCAAAGATCGTACCAAGAAGGAAAGAGTTTGTAACGACAGAGTTTTGGGTTTTGCAAAGGGTTTTGCAGGTCTCGTTCTTGAGCATGAATAACTCAAACGGCGAGTTGTAGATGCGGTCTCCAAACAAAATCGAGCCAATTGACTCGCTCTGGCTCTTAGGACCACCTTCTGGTCGGCAAAAGTTGAGAATTTCATTGTAATAGTCGTAAGAGAAAATCTCCCGGGAGTGGCTATGGCCAACATCACTGTCGCTGTAACCGGGAGTAATAGTGTTGACAAAAAGCGGTACCTGCTGGTCGGGATCGTAGTCAGTAGGTGCCACACCTGGCAAATAAAAAGCATTGGCTAGGCCAAGGCAAGTGCTAAGAAGTACTAGCGAAGAAAGCATGGCAGCGATGGGGTTAATTGTGGAGTCGATATCGAGAAAGGAGGAGGTAACAAGAGACGAAGCTTTTGCTTAGCCATTGACACTGACCACGTAGTCAAAATGTTGTGGGTTAGGGCGGGTACCGTTTAACTCGGACCGCACCACGGTAGTCCGGTGAAAGCTACGTTACTATGTACATTCTGAGAATAAGCATCATCAGCTAAAAAGAAACGTATTTTCGCTTGTTTCGGGCGCCGCAAGTGGACCCCGGCGCGGGGAGCCGGTATTCTGCCCTAACCCTAGACAAAGCATCCGTTTTCTTGAGAGTGCACCTGTCAGTACCCACGCTTTAATTATAGAACCGATCGACAGATACCATTAGAACCCGGCCACAAATAGCCTCTTCTCTCGGCGCTCACGACACACTTTCTGGTCATCCATGACTTTTGACGTCCAAGCCAGTGCACGCGAATGTAGAGGTCTGCTTTCCAGCGCCTTTGCACCGCACATCTCCATTACTGCTTCTCAAGATGCCGAGGATCTATGCAAAGCCATGGGCTTTGCTGGCCTGCAAGACTTGCTCCGCCCGTTCGGTGACAAAGTCTCAGGCAGAGTGACTGTACGCGATTCTCAGGCTGCAAGCAATACGTTTGAGGACTTTTCCGTGCGCTTTACGCCGACTGTCAAACCCGCTAGCCAGATGCCTAAAAAAGAGGTTCCGCTTAGCCCTGGGTCGTTTCATTCATTTACCAACAGCAGCTATACACTGTACCAAAAAACGCGCCTTGAAGAAAGTATTGCGCAGCTTTTACTGTCTAAGCCTGATTCTTTGCGCCACGATGCCATTTACCAGGCCCTTTATAAAAAGTTGATATTCACCATGCCAGTATCGCCGTACGAAACATTCAGTCACCCAGTTGCTGGCATCATTGCAATTTCGTCAAACAACCATCAACCTATAGAGACACTGTCAATGCTGTATAATCAAAGCAGCGACCCACCAGAGTATATCAATAAGGAATATCTGCGCTACTATGTACTCATTCACGACGAGCAGAGCGACTTGGCACAGTCAATTGCATTATTTGAAAAGATGAAGCGGCACTTTGGTTTGCAGTGCCACATGATACGAGTCAACCGGACTAAGACGGACGACGCATCTGTGGTTGACCACCCGCCGTCGCAATGGGCCAAGTATGAGGACAATGACGAAATTGAGGGTGCGTCGGAGGGGCCCGTACAACAGCTACACGCCGAAGATCATGAGTCGTTGCGCAACATGGTTCGCGAGCTAGTTGTTCAGAGCGTGATCCCATTTATGGAACGATGCATTAATACCTGGAATGATCAGATTGCGTCCTCTCGCCGCAGTTTGACAGGCCGCTTTTTTGGCGCATCACGCAAGTACTTTACGAGTTCGGCCAAGTCGGCTGGCAACTATAACTCAACTACTCTCACCTATCCGGCACTGTCACCTGAGGCTCAGCTCCGCAAACTGGCAGACTTTGCATTTATGCTGCGAGATTACAAATTTGCATTTTCCATCTATGAGTTGCTCAAGCGCGACTTCCAGACCGATAAAGCGTGGGGATATCTTGCCGGCACCCAGGAAATGTGCGCAGTAAGCTATCTATTGTCGCCGGATGGACTGTCACTGAGTGTCAAGTCGCGTGTTGATATCATTGAGTCGATGATGGAGCTAGCAACTTATTCTTACATCTCGCGTAGTGGCATGCCCACGTACGCGTTACGGTGCATTTTAATGTGTGCTGAACTCATGTGCACAACGCGGTCGCCGACAGCTGCTTCTGAGGGCTCCGCAAGATGGATTCTTAAGGCGTTGAACGAGAAGCTTGTTGGCCCACTTGGCAGTGCTATTCTACTTGAACGTGTGAGCAACTGTTACAGCTGTCACAGCGCGATAGCCCACTCCAATTATGCCGATTCAGCAGCCAAAGCTGCAGCAAACGGTAACCAGAGTACAGTTGGCACCAAGAATACACGAGATCGTAAGGCTGCATTCTGGATGCTTCTCGCGGCGCGTGAATGGGCAGCGTCCGGGGAGGAGCGACTACCGGAGGTCAGTGACTGCATTGCCGTATCACAAGAAACATACGGGGACTTGGCCTGGGCACAGGCAGATGATGTGCTGCTAGGGAAACTAAAAAAGATTGTTGAAAGCAAGCATGGTGTTTCAGCCGAACCGTTGGAGAATAAGGAAGAGCTTGGAAAGGATCGATTGGCAGCAGCGTTGCCAATAACAGATACGCGCGAGACAGCAACGGAAACTTCGAGCATAGAGGATACAGATGCACCAGTTACGCTAGTAAATACTGAGGCAGATGTAAAGCCAGCATTGCCCGACCACTCTGAGACCCTCACGACAACAGTAGCCGATCTAAAACTTGACGGCACCGAGAGCAGCAGCAATTGACCTCACACCGTAGTTAGACAAATATTTTTCACTAATACCATCAAAATTCTCACTGTCATATAAACATATGTATACAAAAATTAACATCCTGTTTTGGATGCAGGTTCCGAACGCTGCTTTTCGCATCACGGGATCAACATACTACAATTGGCGGTACAAGCCCAGTATCAATATGGCTGAGTCAGTAATTAGTCACAATCAAGTGTTTGATGCCTTATCAGGGTTATCAGACGAGGATGCTGGCGCGGTAACAATACTGAGGATATAAAAGCAGCGCCTACCCTCTAGGATCTCTCGAGACCCTTTTGGTGACGAAGCTATGATGTCAAACGTTCTAAAAAATACGTGTTATAAGTGAGTATGCTTTGTTTTAGACGATACCGGTTTACCAAAATCTTTTCGAGACACTTTTCCTAACAGCAGTGCCGTAGATGTGGGAACATTGGCCACTTTGCTGACGATTGCACCCATTCAACCCGGTTATGCTACAATTGCAAGGAACCTGGTAAGTGAGTCCCTGGCGTTCATTACCAATTTGTACTAACATCACTTAGGCCATGAGTCTAACGCATGCCCGAAGCCCAAATCTAGCATCGCCAAGCAGTGCTACAAATGCAAGACTGTAGGGCACATCCAGTCCGAATGCCCAAACACGACGCTAGCAAGCATTCCTCGTCGTGAATCCTTTGGTGTGAACACAGTGCAGTGTTTCAATTGTGGCCAGGTTGGACATGTATTTAAACAGTGCCCACGTCCACAGATTGTTGCGGTTGGTGCGTCTGTTTATCCCGTTGACTATCAGCATGGTGTTCCCATGATAAGCCCATACTACATGTATGGCCCTCCATCTCCACAGTATGGCGGTGCGTATACCGGATACTTTGATCTGAACATTCCCGGAATTCCGGGTTTGCAAATCATGCATACAGGCCCTATTTGCTACTCCTGCGGCGCATCGGGCCACAAGGTAAGATAAAGTGCCGTGTATTAAATCGATATCGAGCTATGGCTAGTATTATTCATAAATTTGATAGCTCACTAACTGAATTTTACAGAATACAGAGTGCAAGGTTCATCCAATGGCCAAAAAAGGTCATCAAACTTCACGCTCTCGCGAGTATCACCGCTCTCGCGGAGCCACCTTGTCGTCCAAGTCTTCAGGTTCTGCAGACGAGCCAGTGACCAAAAAAACCAGAGATATCCTGCCCCGGTCGGTCTCTTGACCTTGTGAGCAGCACACCGCGTACACCACAGCAGAATTCGCTGCTGCCTCAATTAAAAACCATTTACCACAGCGTTTGTGCCACATATATAAAAAGCTGCATATGCCTCGAACATTTTCTACTTCTACCAATTGCTTTTTTTTCTTTCTTTCCTGTAGTCTATGTATTTTAAAAATAGTTTCCAGCTGAATCACTGACATTGTGAGCTTGTGTTTTATTTTCATTACTATCATCAATTTATTTTTGCTATGTCTAGACGAACTACAGCGGCAACAGCAGAGCCCACGCCTGCTCCACAGGCAACCGGAGAGGAAGAAGGAATTGATTTAAACCTGGAAATAGTACAGGTAGAAGAGCTCCAGAATCACGGTATTAACATGAGTGATATTCAGAAGCTCAAGAGTGCTGGCGTTCACTCAGTCTCAGTATAAAAATTTACTGACTTATCTTATGAATCTTGTGTTAACTTGAAGCAGACTGTGCTTTCCACCACGCGGCGCAACATGATAAAAATAAAGGGCTTAAGTGAGATAAAGGTAGAAAAGATCAAGGAAGCCGCCAAAAAAATTATGAATGTGGGGTTTGTTACAGCGACCGATCAGGCCGACATTCGCAAAAGAGTGGTGTCAATTTCGACGGGGTCAAAGAATTTTGATGACATACTTGGCGGTGGTATCCAAACTATGAGTATCAGTGAGGTGTTTGGAGAGTTTCGCTGTGGCAAGACACAGCTTGCACATACACTGTGTGTTATTGCACAGCTCCCGCGTGCTATGGGAGGCGCCGAAGGAAAGGCTGCATACATTGATACTGAAGGAACTTTTCGTCCTGAAAGGTAATAATAAGCACCCTTGAGATTTCATTATAAAATCACAATCTGCTGATAAAAAGGAAATAATTTGCATTAACTAATCTTTGTTTTTTATTTTGCTCTAGAATCAGCAAGATTGCAGAGCGTTTTGGTGTTGACCCAGGAATTGTGCTTGATAATATTGCTTACGGTCGAGCGTTAAACAGCGAACACCAAATGGAGTTGATAGAGGAAATTGGCAGCAACTTTACGGAAGGTACATTCCGACTTCTTATAATTGACTCAATAATGGCCCATTTTCGTGTAGATGTGAGTGTTTGCGCAGCAATGACCTCAAGCTCTTTAGTTGCTTAAGTATGGCTAATATAAAGCAGTATTCCGGTCGCGGCGAGCTCAATGAGCGTCAACAACGGTAGGACAAAATACAGGCACATAATGGACATATAAAACTACTTGCTAATTGAAATAGGCTCAATCAGATGCTGGGACGTCTAAACAGGTTAGCTGAAGAATACAACATTGCTGTGTTTTTGACAAATCAGGTGCAGTCCGACCCCGGAGCGTCTGCATTGTTTGCCGCCGCCGACGGTCGCAAGCCGTAAGTTCCGATCTGGAGTTAAAATTGAAGTTTTGTATTGTTAACTTGTTGTTATAGGATTGGCGGCCATGTTCTTGCCCATGCATCCGCCACCAGAATCCTTCTAAGGTAAGTGAAGAGAACTCCACCAGGAAACTTCATTTATAACTAATATAGAGCGACACAGAAAGGGAAGAGGAGAGGAGCGTGTTGCAAAACTCCAGGACAGCCCCGACATGCCTGAGTCTGAGTGTACATACGTTATAAGCGAGGGGGGTATCGCAGATCCGGCTTGATCAGCTCATTCCGGCGTTTCAATGGCTAGACACCGTGAGGTCATGTTTAAGAATTATATTAGTACATAAAAATATATATCACCTACAGTTCTACTTAGTAGATGCCACGATAGATTCCGTCGGCGACGCGAACAACATCAACCATCTCTTCCACATCATGTACACGCACAATGTCGGCACCGCCCTGCACAGCAGCAGTAATGGTGGCAGCAGTACCAAACACACGGGCTTCCGGGGCCCGGACCTCTGTGCCTTTGCCGGCGACCAGAGTGCCAATAAACTTTTTGCGCGAGGGAGCGACCAGCCAGGGGAGACCCGAAAACTCGTCCTTGAGGGCCCTGAGATTACGCAGGATTGCAAGGTTGTGTTGCAGGTTCTTGGCAAAGCCAAGACCAGGGTCAAGGATAATCTGCCAGCGATTAATGCCATGGTTCTTGACCGCGTCTTGCACGCGTTCACCGAGCTCGGCAGCCACGGCAGCAATCACGGCCTCATCCGAGTTGGGCAACGGCACAGTGGCATCGTGTGCAGTCTCTTCTGTCACTGGGTAATGGTAGTCTGCCAGTGAATTCATGGTATCGGGAGTTCCACGTGTGTGGTTGAGAATGATGGGCACATCAAGCTTCTTGACGGTGGGCAGCATGGCTGCGTCAAGTTGGCCAGCAGAAATGTCGTTGATGATATCGGCACCAGCTTCCACCGCGGCCTGAGCAACCTGTGCACGGTATGTGTCAATCGAGATCACAATCTCGGGGAACTTGGCACGCACCGCCTTGATGACCGGAACAACGCGGGCAATCTCCTCCTCAGCTGACGGGGCCGTCGCACCAGAGCCTGGGCGGGTAGACATGCCACCAATATCGAGAATCTTGGCGCCATCGGCAATAAGCTTCTCAGCGTGTGCAATGGCCTTAGACACGTCCTTTTCATCGTAATGCTTACCACCGTCAGAAAACGAGTCCGGAGTAACGTTAACAATGCCCATGACGAGAGTATGCGAACGATCGGCGTCAAACACAAGAGGCGCCTTGCCACGCAGAGGAACAACAGATTTAAGTGCGTTCGACTTTTGCACCTCGGGGTCTGGGTCTGAGATCTGCTCAAGATGTGAGTAGAATGTCTCGGCGGTCAACGGATGGATTGCGGTCGACGGCACGAGCTGCGTCAGTGGTTTGAGCACAAACGTTCTTGAAAGCATACCAACATGCGGGATCATCAGTTTAGGGGGCTTATTGAACACAATGTCATCATACAAGATGATATCAAGGTCAATGCTGCGTGGACCGTTTTCAATCTCCTTAACGCGCTGGAACGCATTGTACTCAATATCTTTGAGCGCATCAAGCAGCTCGAGAGGCTTGAGCGAGGTCTCGGTTTTGAAAACGCCATTGTAAAACTTGGGCTGGTCAAGAACATACATGGGATCTGACTGAAAGATACTGGATGTATCGACAACGGTGATTCCACGCTTAGCAAGTTCAGTCACAGAGCGTTCAATGTTGGCGAGGGATTCACCGACATTGCTGCCAAATGCAATAAAGGCAGTGTGCTTGTCACCCTCACGAAACTCTTCGACAGTATCGGGAAACAACGGAGTTGATACAGCTCCGTCAGGTTGCTTGACAATTTCCGTTGACGTCAGGTTTCCACTCTCGAGCTCGGCAAGGTACCACTTGCGCGTGCGCGTGACTTCAACACCAGCGGCCTCCGCAAAAGTCAAAGCCGAGGGCTTCTCGGCACGTACAGTAACCTTCTCTACGCCGAATGAACAGATGACTTCTGCGATGGATGTGACAAAGGCCTCAACAGTCTTGTAGCTCGAATCTTCGACGTGGTCAGTGACAATTTGCACAACTTGGCGGAAATCGTATGCGTTTGAGAACTGCGGGTAGTTGACGGGCTTGACGAGACTGAGATCCAAAATGACATTCTGCTTGTGCAAACGCTCAACAGTGTTGACACCAATAATAGTAACAAGGCGAAGCTTGTGGATCTTGACCAAATCGACCTCGCCCTCAACGGCCACAACTTCATACGGAGTTTTAGTGGCCAGATGGTTAGTAGGTTGCTTGTCAGCGCGTTGACGGACAATAATGATCTCAGATGCTTCAGCACGAAGCAGGGCACGGGGCTTCTTGACCTGAATCTTTGCCCACTGACCACCGACCGAGTCACCGAGTACGACCTGGGCGACACGCTCGGCGATATGCTCAAGCGACTTGAACTTTGATGATTCGACCATCTTGGACACATTGCGCGTGATGACAGCATAATTGAGCGAGTAAGTGAGGTGATCTGTGCTACCAGCGCGTGCGACACTAGTACGCAACCAGATCGAAATGGTTACAGGCTGAGGCTCGGGTCGGTGCCAGGCGTCGACGCCGGTCAGAGCCTTAAGGGACAGATCACGGACAAATACGAGATCCTTGCGGGCGGCGCCAGATTCGAGAATAGCCTTACGGGTGGGGCCAACAGTAAGTTGTTGCATATTGGAGTTAGAAGATGCCGATGAAGCGGGCGGAGGTACACGGGAACTAAGGGACTTTTGTAATAGAAGCGGGACGGCGCGTGAGTAGAATGGATAAGACTGTCTTAGCAATGACCGGGGAGCCGAGCGCAAAAACCGAAAAGGAATGGAAAGCGACACTTTGGTTAAAAGAAAGCGGGGGATCTGATATGAACGAGTACAAACGTAGCAGCAGGCATGCAGTCAAGACTGGCGATCGGTGATAACAGTGAAATTTGAAGAAGAGAAATCCTCGGGGTTTTATCTTTTTTTTTGGAGGAGGGCTTTTTTTTTTTTTTTTTTTTTTTTTTTCCGATTCTTGACAGGGCCTGTTAGTCATAAGCACATCTTATGCTCGGTGAAAGCCGTGATCCGAAACCACCCTGTCGTACTTACCGGGGAACATCTTTCTGGACAGAATTTTAGAGAACTGTTAGGAGTTCCGTTTGATATAGATGCCAATTAATTTCATTGACGACAGTGTCTTTCAGTAGGCCCCTCTGGATCTCTTGTGTCTTGATCTTTACGGCACATTTGAGCCCGGGTATATGACCAGCAATATCATGACTTTTCTTCATAAAAGTTCTCTACTGAATACAGACTGAATTGCAGAGGACCGGTCTACAAAACGGGACAGTGCCGGTGATTCCTTTATGGCGGGCTCAGGTTTTGACATACACCTAACCCATGCATGATCCGCCTATGGGTGAATTTTTATGGGTCGACTTTTTTCTCTTTTCCTCCCTCTCCAGATCCATCGCCAATTCACGCCCATTTCCCGCCATGAATCGATTTCTTTTGAAAGCAACCCTGCCGAAGCCATTTGCCGGTAGATACTACTTGCGCCCTGTGGCTCAACGTCTTGCGCGCCATTATTCGTCCGATGCCGCGCCAGGCGCTGATGTTTATGATCTCGTAATCATTGGCGGTGGCCCCGCCGGCCTGACCCTCGCAACCGCGCTCAAGAACTCGCCTGTGACCCGCAACCTTAAGACTATTCTTGTTGAAGGCAGCGACATTTCCCCCATTAAGAAGTGGGAACCTGACATGGAGTACTTTGAGAACCGTGTCAGCAGTCTCACGCCACGCTCAGTGCGATTCCTTGAGAAGATCGGTGCGTGGAACCACATCCACCAGGAACGCGTGCAATCGTACGACGACATGCGCGTCTGGGATGGTGTGTCCGACGCCCGCATTGAGTTTGCACCATTCATCAACGAGGAGTCCGGCGACACCTGGGAGATCGCCCACATGGTTGAGAACAAAAACTTGCAGTTTTCCATGCTTAGCCGGCTCGCCGAGCTCAATAACGCGCTTCCTGAAGGTGTCATGCCGACGGAAATCCTTGACAAGTCGCGTGTCAAAGCAATTACTACCGGTGAGAAGCCCAGCACGGATGGTGCACTTGATTTGTCTGGCTGGCCCGTTGTTGAGCTAGAGGATGGCCGCAAGCTGACAACACGCCTTCTGGTCGGCGCTGACGGAGCTAACTCCCCTGCACGCTCGTTTGCAGGTATTGAAGCCCGCGGCTGGGACTACAATCGCTTCGGCCTTGTTGCAACTGTGCGACTCGAGTATGAGGATTTCCGCACCGTTGCATTCCAGCGGTTCCTGAAAACCGGCCCCATTGCAATGCTGCCAATGCCTAATGGCTTTGCGTCGCTTGTCTGGTCTTGCACTCCCGAAATGGCCAAGGTACTCAAGGGACTTTCTGGTGATGTTTTCACTGTGCTTGTCAACGCTGCGTTCCGCCTTGGCCCTGTGGATATCGACTACATTTTCAAGCATATGCTCACGCGCCCCGATGGCGTGACCGCAGCTGAGCTTCAAGATGAGCTGGATTGGCGTCTTGAAAACACGCCACTTGTTGATGAGGACAACAACTACCCGATCTACGTCGAAACCGTACAGGAAGGTTCCCGAGCGGCCTTCCCATTGAAGATGAAGCACGCCGACACCTACGTGGCGGACCGTGTGGCGCTTGTCGGTGACGCCGCTCACACAACCCACCCACTCGCTGGCCAGGGTCTCAACATGGGCCAGCAGGATGTCGAGTCACTTGTGGGAGCACTCGAGGTTGCCGCCACGCGAGGACTGGATATTGGCTCCCTCTTGGCAATTGAGCCCTACTGGGCCGATCGCTATTTTGCCAACCATCTCAAGCTTGGCGTTGTTGATAAGCTTCACAAGATATACTCGACCGATTGGGAACCTGTTGTGCAGCTGCGTTCGTTTGGACTCAATCTCATCAACAACCTTGACTTTGTCAAACGCGAGCTGATGAAACAGGCATCCAATTAGTAGGCCCTAGGCTATCTGTAGTGATGATGGCTTTCTTGTCATTGCACTTGTTTTCTCTATTCCTTTTTTTTCTTTTTCTTTCACTGCCCTCCCCCTTGTAAATACCGTAGCCACGTAAGAATGAATCACAAAATTGCTATACATATATATACATACATCACTCCTATATATATATTTTTTAATCAGTCTAACTTGCGTCTTCTATACTTGAGCACAACGTCACCACCACTGCGCCAAACACGGGTGCGAATGGTTGCAAGCGTCATTGTGTGCGTGAGAACCTGGTTTTGACACAAAAGTTCAACCCAAGTATTATGGTCCATGGCGGCAATCTCATCGTCAGACTTGCCAGCAAGTTCGGGCACGTAGCGCTTACCCTCAACAATCTTTGTCCCCAAGGGCTCGTCGTCAAGCGGCACTTGCAGGCGTTCGACAAGGTACGAGATGGCCTTGTGTGCGCGCAGCATTTGGTACCCGTTAAGTCGCCCGCCGCCCTGTTGTACAGGTGGTAGCGGCGCAATACCAGGCGCTGCCTGCTCGTCCTCAGTACATGGAACGAGAACAAACCCGACCTTCACCTCAGGTTTTTGAGGAATCTGGTCAAGCAATAGTACGCGGGCAATCCACGCCGGAATAAGCTTCTCAAGCTTCTCAAGGTCGGATGAAATGCAGCCAACAGTGCCCCGGTACAAATCAACTAGTCCACCAGAATCCTTGCCAAGCTCGGAAATCATCAGCTTTGTGTGAACAGGGATTGGGATCACTGGCAAGTCGTGGGGGATTGGCGGGGTGAATGACGATGGGAAGAGAGCAGTGCCGTCCGTGCTCCGGGACTTTTCCTCGTAGGGCTTCTGCAGATCTGCGATAACTTCTTCAAGGGTCTGTGGCTGTTTGGCATCATCCTCAGGAATTGGCGCGGCGGCTACCACGGGGGCAGGGGTAGGAACTGTGGCCGTAGGCACAACGACATTAGTAGAAACCCCGTTGCCAGAAGGTTCAGTGCCCTTGGATTTTTTACTGTTCTTGCCAAACCGGAACCGGTTCATGAACCCGCCGCTGCTTTTATCCTTCGATGGGGATGTGAGACCATTAGGCGGCGAGGGTGTGGTGGCCTGCGCCGGTTGCTCAGCGGCAGTAGGTGGGGGCGCCTCGACCTGTACACGGTCCAAAGAATCCACATCGCGGGTTTTTAAACGGTGAACTGGGGCTTCCATGCCATTAGAAATGCTGACACCATTGCTTTTAAGTACCAGACTAGTGCGCAAATCGCGGTCACGCTTGATCTCTTCGTCAATCAAACTTGAAAACAAGTTTTTTATCACCCATTTACCAAGATTGATGCGCTGGTCATACGAAAGATCCTTAACGCTAGGATTCTCTGCTGAGTACGACTTTAACAGGTCCTCGCCAATTTCAGGGATAATTTCATCAGCATAGACCTCAGCATCAAAGCATGTGTTTTCCTCTAGCGTGACAAACAGTTGGCCAGCACGAGTCGTGACTTGGCACCAGTTGGCCATGCTGGCAGGCTTATTTAGATGATCAGCCAATAAATCCATATCCTGGCCTGTACCGTACGACTTAAGCGGAATGCAGCGCAGCAAATCCCAGAGTACGACTTCGCCAGCATTGTCAGTGGTCAGCACGCGCTCACGGTCAGAAAGTAGACGATGCTTGATGAGGCCGACCTTACCCTGAAGTGTTTCCACGGGGTTGACTTGGAGTGGTTCAACAACTATCGACGTTCCCGGCGCCACGTAGGGTTCGTTTGAGCTGAGAGGGTCAAGCGAGTTATCGTAGGTGTCAACAGTAGCAACTGAAACATTATCAGCGTCGCTGGAAACTGGCAGCGAGGCTGGCGGCTGGAACCGCAGGCTGGGACCACCCTGCGTGCTCAGGAAGTGCGTCATGACTACGCTCTCAGAATTCTTGTTATCAGTTTGCTCATTATCCTTGTCTGCTGCTTCATCCTTTTTCTTCTCATTTTCCTCAAATGCCTGACCATATACTGAGTGTGGCGTTGTGTCAAAGTCACGCCATCTATGAATGCGCGAATTGGATGTGGCCGTCCAGACATGCTGGCCGGCAGCAATGACCTTGGAAACACCCTGGTGCTCGTTACATATGACTGAACACACAGCTTCATTATCAATGTCCGAGTCAACTCCGCGCAGATCTGTCTTAGCCACCAGGCCTGTGCGGTCCGCGGAGTAAAAGACATGTAGCGACGGGTGAGTTGAATAGAGCGACCATACTGAATCAGAATGCATATCAAACGTGTAAAGGAGTCTGCCAGCAGTGACTGACCACAGTTTGATAGTGGAGTCAGATGAGCCAGACAGAATCCAGTCACCGTGCTCGGAAATAAGAATTGAGCGAATATTAGATGTGTGGCCGACGAGCTTGGTAATAGGCGAGGAAGACGAACCAGCAGTACGGGTGTCCCACAGGCGCACAATGGCATCAGGCCCACCGGCAGCAATAATAGAGCCGCCGCTGTGTCCTCCATTGACGCCGAGCGCGTAAATAGACCGCTTGTCATCTGCACCAAGGTCTATCGAATACTTTTCTTCTGCCTTGCGCAAGTCCCACGAGATAATGCGACGGTCCAGGCCACCTGACACGACCCAGTCGGTAGAGATTTGCGATGGGGTTGCAAGGCACTTGACATAGTCACGATGTTGGCCAATAATTTCTTGGGTGTCATTGTGGGGGTTCCAAAGTTTGACTGTCAGATCTGAGGAACACGATACCACTGCACAAAGGAGTTAGTGAATGATGTACAGACCATTATAAAGTAGTACGTACCTTGTTTTCTATTGTTTACCAAGACAATATCATTGACCCAGTTTGTATGGTTCTGGCCCGAAAGGCCAAATGTCGTGAACCCATCTTTTACCGCTGCTCTGGGGGCTGGCGACGCCAACGGCGATGCCTGTGGCGCGTCGGCGGGGTGTAGAAAAGCAGCTAGTGAGTAGCCCAAGGCCTTTGATACCGAGGAGGTGGAGTGGTCGGTGTTAACGCTAAAGTTGCGTATCGTTCTTGGTGGCTGGCCAGGTTGCCGAGGGTTATAATTGAGATCTGTGCGCGCGGGGTCCGCTAACGAGACTGTTGAGTTAGTGGTTGTGTTCGTGTTGGCTTGGGCCTCAGTTGAAAAGTTTGGTAGAGAAAAGTCTGTATCGTGAATTCCCCACGCATTAATGGCGCCATCGCGGCCGGCCGAATACAGTACGCCAGAAGGTGGTACGAAGGGGTCGTTTGGCGTGTCGTCGGTTTTGTTTCCAGCTGCCTGTTGGAAAATTTGTTGGTAGAGCAGCGAGTCCTGGTCCGGCGGGCTGGGGTCTATTGCAAGAGAATTAACGCCCAGGGAGTGGCCATTGTGCGAAGATGGAGACGAAAGCGTGTACACAAGCTTTCTTGACGACTTTTTGTTCATTTTTTTGCGGGTGTCTGACAGGATTTAGAGAATGTGAGATGAAGAAGCGATTCTTGGAGAGAGGAGAAGGAAGAAATAAAAGTTGGGGGAAGAAGGGGAAAAAAGACGACCAGAAAGCGCTATTGCCAGAAACGGCGAAGCCTTATCAACCTGTCACTGCCGGCTGGCTCTACGCCGGTGCGCCTGTGATACTAACTAGGCAACGGAACGACATCATGTCTGTGCGGAGTTTATGGTGCCCGCGTCCGGCCCATGTGGTGTGTGTGCTGGCTGACCGGATGTCCCGAAATCTTGTGGTAAGGGAGAAAAAAAAGAGCCATGGATAGACAGCGGGGTCCGTAGCCAAAATCAGCTTCTTTTTATTTATTTTTTTAATAAAATTGCAGCGTTGCGGGATTGTCCGAATACTGAGTGAGCCCGAGCGGTACCGGCGGCGTCGTGGCAGACGTGTACTATCAGATTTGTAGTAATAGCAATGGAGCTTTCAATTGAGACAATAAAAAAAAAAAACCCATTAAAGCAACGACGAACTTCTCTTCTTTCTTTTACCATGCTGACTTATTAGAGTACCGAGCAAGCAAGCGCTGACATGAACAACGTTGTCATTGAAGAATTCCAGCACCTCACCCTCCGCGACCCGTCCGCTAACCCCGCCTTCTTGCCGTGTCTGGCTGTACCTGGAAGCAGCGTGGTGGGTGCCGATCACCAGATGCTACTGCAGCTACCAACACCAGCAACCCCACGCATGCGCTCGCCGCCTCCACCGGTTCTTACCGCCGACGACGACGAAGAAGACGAGGAGCTTGACCGGGCTGTGTCATTTATTTCTCACCTGAGCCCGCGCAAGCGGCCGTTTTCACGCTTGCACCGATTTTACAGCGCCGACCCCAACCACGCCGCACGCGAGTACCGCAAGGAGCAAGTCAAGAAGTATGTGAAGCGGACGTTGGGCGAGGTCACCGTCGCCCCCGGTGCCTGCGAGGGAGAAGCAATTTCCAAACGGGTCTTGAGCCAGACCGCGCGGCGTCTGCACAAACGGCGCCGGCGGCGGTCGGCCATGTATAAGAACGTTAACGGCAGCGCAAGCTCAAATATAAGTGTGCAAAGCGCCTTATTGAAAGAGCCAGTTCCGTTTACTGATGTTCAGGCGGCGTGCAGCGATGGCGACGAGTCTGAATCCGAGCAGCGCAGAGTCCGGTTTGCCGTGTGACCTCTACAAAACCCATGGCCTCCTTTCTTCCTTCTTGTTCTTGCGCAACACCGCATTTACCCCACCACCATGAGTCTACAATTAGCCAAAAAGCAAGCCCGCAAGCTCATCAAGGCCCGGCTCCACGAGGCCGCTTCCGATAGCATCAGAGAGCAATGTACGTCTCTTCCCGGATTGACATGATTGTATCCTTAGCTAACATGCTGCCCAGCCCAAATCATTGCTAGGACCCTAGACACCATCCCCGAGTACCGTGCTGCTACACGCGTCGCTTACTACCTGCATATGGAGAACCACGAGATTGAGACTGAAGAGATTATTGCGGCTGCTTTCCGCGACAACAAGCGCGTCTTTTTGCCCCGCATCATTGACATCAACGAGTCTAAGGCGCTCTTTCCCGGCCACCGCAAAGAGCTTGAGATGATTGAAGTTGCACCTGGTGAGCTTGCCACACTGAAGCCGTTTGGTCCGTACAAGCTGCGCGAGCCAGCGCTGGGCGGAACTACAGCAGTCGAGGCAGGCGGCCTTGACGCCATTATCGTTCCGGGCCTTGGCTTCACCAAGACATGCCACCGGCTCGGCCACGGCAAAGGGTTCTACGATACTTATATTGCCAAGCATATCGCGTGGGGAGCTGCACAGGGCCGGCCAGCCCCGTTCCTCATTGGCATTGGGGCCACAGAGCAATTCATTGACAGGATACCCACTGAGGGACATGACTACGTGCTCGACGCTGTCGTGGCTGGCGATGGTACTGTCTACACCAAGCAGTAACCCAGTCACCCATTGTCGCAGTAACAAGAAAGAAATTCCCCTTCGTAGGAAGTGATCAGAAGCAAACATAAATAATACATTATAAATACAAAAAAATGACCGGAACCATGAATTACGCGGTCGTTTCAAGCGCAGACACTAAAGTAATGTTATCACCTTTCAGCAGAATCCGGCCCAGCTCGCGCCGTGTGTTCTTCTTGTAGTTGACCTCGACAGTATCGTCCAGGACCAGGTTCATGAACTCATCAAATCCCTGCAATAAAAAAATAAAAAAAAAAGCCAGGTTAGTATAAATTATCATATGTCGGTCAAAGCCCCAATGCCCAGTCTGCTACTTACCCTCACTGTGCCCTCCAGCCGCGAGTCGACCTGCTCGTAGAGCCACACCTGTACGGGGGTCTGATCCTTGAGAAAGCTAAAAAGCATATTGATGGGCGGGACCATCTATCCTCATGTTAGTTACACCACGCCTTCTTCTATTCATAGGTGGGACCTTGTAGACGCTACTTACCACCCGTTGTTTGCGTTGTTCTGGCGCCATTGTATATATGTATATATTGGTTGTGTATTTTAATTTTTATGCCTTCCGTTTGGTGATGTCTCTGCCAGGCGTGAAGGGAGGAGGAGTGAAAAAAATGTGGTGGGAGAATCAGGGTAAGTGGCCCTTACTCGGGGCTCGGGACACGCGCAGCAAAAAGAAAAAATGAAAATACTGCCCAACTCCAGGACCCCGATACTACGCTTAAACAAACCTGTCAATGGCGGTCTTTTCATTAAATTGCAACTGTGTGCTTGTTCATTATATGCTAGTTACTTAGAAGCCCTCGAGGGTTTTCAGCGCGTACGCCTTGGGCACCACAAACAGGCCCTCGGCCTCGACCAGCACCTTGCCGCGCGCGGTCTCAACGGTGCCCTTGACACGGGCCTTGCGGTCGGTATGCTCAGTCACCTCCGTCTTGACCACGAGAAACTGGTGCGCGAGACTCGGCGCCTTGTAATTGATATTGAGGTTTGCCGTGACGCCCATGGCGCCGTCGCTAAAACGCAAAAAGGCCGAGCGCGCCAGCGACTCATCCAGCAGCGTCGCCAGCACACCGCCGTGGATGATGAACGGGAACCCCGTCACACGGTGGCCAAGATGGAAAATTGACACCGTCTCGGACGTCTCCTTGTTGGTGAAGACAAGCGGCCGTACCGAGATGCCACCAGGCACCCGCAGCGTGTGCGCTGTGAACACCGCCGACTGCTGCTTAGGATCATTATAATGCACACCTTCCCATGCACGCGTCTTGACAAACCCGGGAGTGTTCTCCAGCTTCCGCACAATGGAAAGGTTGGCCATCTCGGTCTCAATGAGCTTACGATAGGCCCTGGTGCCCACGGGGTCGGCGTGAGCATCGGGCAGGCTGGGCTCGGCGGTTTTCCGCAGCACCAGAAATGGCGGTAGCTGACCGCCGATATATGCGCCAATGGCAAGGGTTGAGGCCCACAGGGCAAAAGGGGACTTGAACGCGGACATGGTGATGAATGTGGTGGTGGGAGGTGATGGTACCCATGGAACTGGGAGTGGTAGAAATTTATATACAGGAAAATTTACATCACAAGAGTAAGCTATATCAAGACCAATGGCGGAAAGAACACTAAAATACCATCAATGGGTCATTTAAATAAAATGAAGAAAATGAAGAAAGTACTATATTGGCAACGGGTATCTCGGGTAATGCTGAGTGCTGCCGCTACAGCTTTCCCCACACTTCGTAGATCTTTTCAGAGAGCTGGCGGGTCACCTTCTTGCGGGTTATGCTGTTGCCCAGGCGGTCTGAGATCATGGCCTTGCGGCTTTCCTCGTGCGCAAGGCGGTTATAATCATCAATGAGCAGCTTTGGTGTTGGCCAGGCACTCTGGATACACATGGCCTTGTCGATCGTGACCCCCTTGATGGTCATCAGCATCCGAATGTAAATGTCCCGCACCGTCAGCATCCCGCTTTTTGCCAGCGCCGTTTGGAATGTGTCAAAATCAACGGCAAGCGCCTCCTTTTCAAATGATGGCAGTCGCTGACGCTCGTCCACCATGCTCTCAAGGTATGCTTTGGACGTCGTTAGAGGTGGCCATAACACCTTGAGCGCTTTATCATGGTACAACTCTTTACGCAGAAATTTAGTCAACTTGGCAAGAAATTGAACCGATTCCTCAGCCGTTGTTGTGCGTTTTAAGTGGAACCCATCAATAGTGATTGCCTGGCTCATGGCCGTTTGCACATGCTGATGGTACGGGCCCTTGTGAATACCCTGTGGTTCCTCCACAAGGTAGATCACGTTGGCAAGGCCGGACCGCCGCAGTCGCGTTTTTTGCTCGGTAAATCTGCCGTCTTTGATACTGCTAATTAAATCATCAACGCGTTTGCGCTCAAGAATGTAGTCAATCACCGCGACTTTCTTAGTAGTGTTATGCTGCGCAATCCACACGGCATCCCCGACCGAAAGCGCCTCAACGCGCGCCATGATGCCGAGACGCTCAAGCTCGTTGTGGAAAAAATTACGGTCGTCCGAGCTGCGAACTTCACGGTTGTCAATGATAATGCTAATGGTGTAGCTCCCCGCCGGCCAGGTCTCGCTACGGATACTAGACAAGTGGCCAGAGCGGGCAGTCGACTCGGTCGCAGCTCGAACAGGGGACGAGTTTGGGTTCAAAAGGCTCGGCGCCATTTGCACAATTTTGTTTCGGACTGCTGTGTTGGGGGAGACCTCTGGCTCGATTGTGCCGCTTACCCGTCGATGGGTCGGACTCATGGCCGATCGTGAAAGGGCCGTTGTTTCAGGCTCTGGTATCGTCGCTGTTGACACTGCTTGTGTGTCACCGCTGGTAGCTGGGCGCTTAGTCTCGCGTTCTGCCTGTAGCATTTTCTCTGCCAGGGCCTTGCCTTCGTCGGTGATGTAGTACATGCCATTACGCGAGTTTGAAGCATACACAACCTCATGCTTGATAAGTGTCTGCATGCTATTCCACGCTGAGTAAAACGCTTTAACATTGGGATTAGATTTAAACGATGTGTCGCAAAGATCACTGGCAAGGCTGATAATTGCCGGTTTGTTCATTCCCACGCCGGGGTGTACGGAGTCATGGTGATAGAGTGTCAGTAGGATTGCATAGCCGCCACTGCGGTAACGCGGCACCCACGCACGCTTTTTCTTTGGTCGCGCTGCTACCGTTTCTGTTGCTGCTAGATCTGCAGTGCCCAGCGGCGTGGAATCAGTCGCGGCCTTACGCTTCCGCGCGCGCTTCTCCGGTGCGACGGGCTCTGGCACAGGCGCAGACACGGGCCGGGCGATACCAGTCTCCGCGCAGTACTTTTCCATGCGTTTCTCCAGCTTGCCACAGATGGCTGGCCCAATGAACTTTAGCTGCATAAGCTCCTTGGGGTGATGAAATTCCTTTGGACATGATTGCAACGACTTGTGTGCTCGCTGCCAGGTATGCCGCACATTCTCCATATTGAGGTTGGAAGAGTTGCTGGCTTTGTCGATGACTTCCTGCATCCAGTCAAGAAAGAGCTTGTTCCAGTCCGGCTCCATCGTCGTCAGTCTTTGCCTTTGAAGTTGTTACCGAGAGCATCCGCTGCTGTTGCTGCTGCTGCCGTTGGGGGGGAAATCGCAGAGAGGGCAAATTGTGAAAAAATGGCGTTGCCAAATGGAATAATAATTGTTTCAACGTGTCTGTCACGTGATAGCGCGTTGTGACGCGCCCTGTATGGACTATCTAGGCCTTATGCTGCAAACCCTCACATAACTGCATTTTCAAAGACGATGGTAGTTGCTGGTGTCCACGAAATAAGATCGGATGGAGTGAAAATATTACAGCCAAGTGAAACAGTATTTCTAAATAGCATGGATCTTTGGAACAATAAGATAAAGTTTGTAATAAATGTTGGCAACCACATGGAACCACACCTAAGCTTGATGTTTTTTCAGATGCAATCAATTGCTGTTGCCAACAAAACCATTATTAAAGCATGGGTTGACAGGTTAAATTAAGTGTAATATTACAATGACATTACTATTGCAGAATTACATCCATATCAGGAGAAATTATGAACTGGGCTGCAAAAAAGCATCAGTACTAGAAAAGAAGTCTCTGTAAATGGTGACTTGTGAGCCACAAAGTAAGAAATAGCTACAATAAGCTAGAAGTGCTGCTTATTGTGATTAACCAAAACTATATTGAGTGCAAGACAGTTTGAAAGGATTGTAGCACCTGAGCAACCCATATCAACGTGAAATCATGGAGCATGCAGATTATCTAACCAGTTCCAGAAGTAACGTGCCAGCAGCATTGAATAAAGTAACAAATGTACAAGGTCGATGGACTGTCTACATTTGTTTTGTTAAACCATGTAACAGTTGATATAATAATTAAATTTTCTATAGGTTCGTCAACTGCTTCGTATTTGGAAATACCACCAGTAGATGATATGTCAGATATGCAAAACGTTGTAAACTCTACGTCGTCGGGGTTGATTGAACCGCATAATGACAGCTGTATGTCATATACCTATAGTAACATTGCATACTGACCCACGCCATAATTCGACAAAAATAGCAGGTAGACAGAACTAATTACTTAGCAGTTTTCATCCTTTTTATATCAAGTATACTGATATCAGTTTCATTAGTGCTATCATCAGGCATTAATCAGTCCTGTATCTAGACGTGCATTTGTAAGTGCATAGATCTAAGCCCTCTCAAGGCAACCACGTCATTGTTTGCAACATCACGTTTACTGTTCCTAGCCGTAGGACTCACCTAGCAAACCCAAACCATTTAGACGCCGTGACAAAGCTAAACACAGAAAGAAAAAACTCATAAATACTGAAATGGAAGCCTTGAATCTTAACAAAGAACAATTACAATTGTGTCAGTAGTGCCCACAGTAGTAGCAAGATCTGCTTCTGGTGTTGCCGCGTGCATCGGGGGTCTAGAACGTGCAGGGCCCAACGGCCAGATTAATAATAGTCCATTCAGATACAAAATAACAAATGAAAATGAAACAATGAACAAAATGAAGCAATAGCACATCCGTTAGCCAGCCGAAGCAAACAAAAGCAAGCCAAACAAGCAAACCGGCTAAGATAGGTGAACCCGCCGGTCAACCGCCCTTTTCAGCAGCCAAGGGCGCGGGGACAGAGGGGTGGCATATCCTGCTGAGAAGAATGCCAGCCGTATGTCATGTGATGGATGATAAGATAAGAATGCCCAAGCCTAATTGAGCGATGGCGCTGTAAGATGGGCCAATTAGACGCCGGCAAGACTCTACAGTGCCAACTGCGTGTGACCATCCGTTTTTTTTGGTGCTGCGGGGGGACGTGAAGAAAACGAACCAGCAGCGACCAAAGGGGATGCAAAACAAGGGTAGCAGAGCCATGAACAGTCCAGTCGTGGGGAGGGAAAGGATGGCAAAAATAGTGATAAATAATGCGATCGTGAAAGAAGCAAGTGGAAATGCAACGAGCGAAATTTGGTACCTTCGTTCTGCCAAAGTCCAGAGCAAGAAATAGAAAAAAAAAGGTACACGCAGCCGGCGATCCCAACCCTTGTCCGAAAGGAGATGGTTGAGCCGGCCGTTGCGTCTGGAACTGTTTGTCAATCAAAGTAATATATACTTAACCCCCCGCATGCCCACGTTAACCCTCCTATGCGACCGCGAGAGAAGAAAAAAAAAGGCATTTGGTTGGTTAAGACACTGTCGGCAAACGTGAAATACTATCTGTGCATTTGAATCACAACCGCTATACTAGCTAATGGCAAGGAAAAAGACCACTGAGAACAACGACATCCGGCCCATTAAACGCCGGAGTCGATCTGGCTGTCACAATTGTACGTACAATCAAAACAAATTTGAAAGAAAGATAGCGCAAATGACTAACACATCCGGCGCAGGTAAACGGCTCAAAGTGAAGTGCGATGAGACTAAGCCCGTGTGCCTGCACTGTAGCAAAAACGGCACCGCCTGCGACTACTCGCTCAAGCTCCTGTGGGGCGGCCGCCCGTACAAGACCCCGCGCGTTGAGAAAACCACCAGCTACACAACCATCGTGACGACACGCACGGTGCCGGCAAGCGCCGACCTGGCTACTCAGCTGGGATATCGGCCGCTACAAAATACAAACAACGATTGCCAGGGTCCGCAGAATGTGATTTTCCAAGAGTCGCCACTACAACAGCCAGTCGACACTGAGAGCTTCATCATGGAAACGCCAAGGGTGCACTTTCTCCCAGCAAACTACCGGCCGCGCTTCACGGTCGACTCTGCGGTGTCAGCGAGTGCCGCTAAAAAAAGCCCTCAGGCCACGAAACCCCCCACCCCGCCGCGCGTACCCACGTCACCAATGCTGTTTGCAAGTCCAGCCCAGTCGCCCGCCGCAGTACTGCTTTCCAGCTCGCCCGCGTCCGAGAGCGATTTCACCAAAGATATTGCCAGCACTCATAGCTACGAGTTCGCGGGCACGGCCGGCGTGGCCACTGTGCATGCTTATAACCACGACCGGCACTCGGCATTTATTCAGACGCCGCTGCGCAACCTTGCCTCAACTCAGGGCAGCTTTGCCGGTAACGGAGGTGTAACTACAGACGACCAGCAGCAGCAATACCAGCATAACATGAACTTGAACGACCCGGACATTATCGACATCCCGCGGCCGCTGGATGTGCTCCCCGACATCCTCAAATCGGTGCCACTTTATCGTGGCTTATTCCACCATTTCGTGCACGTCACCGCTAACCTACTTGTGCCGGCCCCGACCCTGTATCCGCAGAACCCGTTCAAAGTCCTGCTTCCGTCCATGTCGCTAAACACGCCGCATCTGATGGACTTGATTTTGGCGTATGCTGCCACACACCGAGCACATTTGCTCAAGATCGCGCAACCTGTCGACCTCATCACGCGGCTGCTTGCCCGCGTGTTTTCAGGGCTTACACGAGCCCTCGAAAACGACGATGAGGCAAAGTCCGACACGACGCTGACAACGGCCATTATGCTTGCGTCCTATGCAATCTATAGTGGCGATGTCCACGACGCGTGGAAAAAGCATCTACACGGGGCCCGTGACATTGTTATTGCACGCGGGCTCACAAACCATTTCTTGGCCCCAACAAGACTCAACCCTGCCGCGGCTTGGAAGTTGGCACCTGAAGTAGCAACAGTCTCGGCAGGGCCAGCATGTATGATTGGGCCCAGCTTGATTCCAACCGAAACAACCACAACCTCAACTACCGCCAAGAAGGAATCCGATGTTGCCTACTTCCTCGTCCGCTGGTTCTCCTACATTGACGTTATTGGTGGGCTCAGCTCTGCACATACCACAACCTTCACGACCCGCAATGAGGATATGGCGCAACTTTGGGCCCTCCACGATATTTCTATTAACCGCCTGCGCGAGCATGGTGTCGAAGAGGATGTCATTTCAACTAAACTTATTTCAACCGAAGGCAAAATTGATTTCTTGCTGGGCGTTGATCTGGGCATGCTGCCAGTCTTCTCCAAAGTGTCGTATCTAGCCCGGCAGAAACGGCTGCTCGTGGAGCAGCAGCAGGAAGCTTCGGCAACCAGCTCCGAACACGATCCCAACGAGAATAACAGCGGTGATAGTGATTTGGCTGAAAATTGTTACATGCGGCTGGCCCAAATCCAAACCGAGGCGCGCGAGCTTATTACCCTCATCACCTCCTTTTGCGCTGCGTATGAACGCCGGCGCAAACAATACATCACCACAGCGTTAAACCCCGACCCCATTTATTCTCAACTCTGCATTCTAAGCGTCACGTTCTGCTTGACGGTAATCCTCCAAATCTACCGCCGCATCCTCGATTTCCCCAGCACCGACCCCCAAGTACAACGTCTCGTCACGGACATCACGGCGCTTTTTGACGCCCACATCCCGCAGGGCTCCGATGTCGAAAGCTGCATGAGTTTCCCTATTTTTGTCACCGCGTGCGAGGTCCTAGACCCCCAGGTGCGCGACAAGTTTTACCGCCGCGTGAAGCAAATGGAGCGCTTTGGCGCCGGCCACGTTATCAAAGCGCGCGAAATTATGGAGATTTGCTGGAACGAGAACCGGTCCTGGGCCGACGTCGTGGAGCATTACGGGTGGGATCTGGTTCTCGCGTGAGGAATCCAGATTAGCAGTATATGCCCTGGGTCCATCATTATGTTTGCATGATCTCTGTGCCCTCGTTCATTGAAAAAAAAAAAAAAAAAAAAAAATATGTTCATTATTTATTCATTGGGGTCAGCCGCGCGTCAAACGGTGTACACAAACTAGTGATGGAAGATAAAAACTATGCATCTGGTTGTTATCAAACTAGAAATATAATTATATGTAATTTAATTATCATGATAATTTCGTGTGTGTGTTTCTTTTATTATTATTATTATTGTTATTTCATACAACTTTCATAAATGCATTATACCATCTACACAACCTGCAGCGCTTTGAGCTCCTGTAGTCGTTTCTCCATGTCATCAACATTGCGCAAAACCAAATCAATCTTGAGTTTTTCCTCTTCCAGTCGCAGCCGTTCTTCGGCGTCAAGGTCGTCAAAAATGTACCCACCATGGCCGTCAAACTGAAGAATAAGGTCATGGTACTTCCAAAGTGACGGCCGGTGCGACACGGTTAGCAGACTAATTCCCAGCTGTTTGGCGTGGGTGTACATTATCCGCTCAATTTCAAGTGACACGGACGAGGTACACTCGTCAAGGATGGCATACTTGGGTGAATGATAGAAAAGACGGGCCATGGCAATACGTTGTTGCACGCCAATAGAAAGCTCCTCCTTCCACTCCGTCTCGGTGTCCCACGAGTATCCATTAACCTCGTCCACAAGTTCACCAATTTGCACAACTTGCAGGATCGCCTTGAGCTCGTCATCGCTCGTGGTATTATCTTTTTCCTTCTTCGGGTAAATAATCTGCTGACGCAGTGTGCCGCGCGAAAGGTATGGTCGCTGCGGGATGTAGAAAATGTCGGACGAAGGCGGTTTGTGGACAATACCGCCGTGCACGGGCCAAAGCCCGCCCAAAATGCGAAAAAGTGATGACTTACCACAGCCATTAGGTCCCACAATAAGCAAATGATGGCCCTGTGGCACCTTAAACGACAGCGACCGTACCAGCACATCGTTATTGGGGGACACGATTGGTACGTTTTCAAATTCAATTGTAGTGTCAATCACTATTTTGCCATGAGATACAGGCTCATCGGTGGTGAGGGCAGCATCTTGGCTTGTGATACGTGAGTCGGTGCCGGAAACGGTTTGCTTCTCATAAATGCCATTGTTAATATCGTCCATGACGTCAAGCAAATCGCATACCCGCGTCGTGTAGCCTGCCAGTTGAGCCACCTCCTTGTAACTAAACATGATACGACCAAACGCGTCGGAACTACTCATAAGCAATCGACGATTTGTGATAAAGCTCTGGGTGCGGTCTCCAACCTGCGTGCTGCCGCGGCTATTGTCAAGGAAGAAAACTGGGATGGAACAAAGTACAAAGCCAAGCCCTCCCCATACGTACTTGATGACAAAGTCCTCCATTACCCCGTAAACCAGGCGCCGCCGGAGGATCCGGTTGACATGCTTGACAAGGCCAAAGTAGCTGACATCAAGCACCGTCTTCTCAACCTCTTGGCCTCTGTAAAGCGCAATTTCCTCTGATGAATCAATAACTTTTGTGTGCAAAAAGCGGAAATCGCCCTCCAGTGCGGCTTCTTGTGCCACATACTTGCCAAAGGGAGGCGCCAGCAAACGCAAGCCGTAAGCACTAAGCTGGATCAACGAACCAACAAAAAAGAGCCCCTCACCACCGACATTTTGCGCCAGCTTAATTGAGTATAGCACCATATCAAGTGATGGCTTGGCCAGATTCGAGTAGAGCTCGGCCAACGAGGAGGCAAACTTGACAACATCAACAGTAATAACCTGGTCAGCATTTTTAATGCGGTCATCAAGGTTATGGATTTCATAATACATGGGTCCATCATTGAGCGGGAGATAGCGGCTTAGAATGTGCTCAGTGAGACGGTCGCGGAACCGCAGGCCAATGGTGCCCTGTAGGTACTGCAGCATTGAGTTTGTAAAAGTAGCGGGAACAGCCACCAGCATCCACCAAACAATGCCGAGCAAAAACTCCTTTCCACGACCACGCACTAACGATGCCACGAGCTTACCGTCCAGCGTCGCCACGTAGACTGAAAGCACCGTCCGCAAAACCAGGAAACCAGTGTGGGTACAGAGCAACCAAAACTCCCGTGAACGGACGCCGTGCGGCACCAAAATGGCCAGCAGCTTGACAAGCTTGCGGAAAAACTCCTTATTGATCTCAGACCGCCGCGAGGACGACGAGCTGGCGGACTTGCTGCTGCCAGAACTGCTGCTGGATTTGCTGGCACCAGCGCGCACTCGGTTCACAAGCGAGAGGAAGAATAGCGCGTAAACCCCGCGCGTAATGGGTTTCTTATGCCGCACATAGTAGTGCGTAATGGCCTGCACCAGGCCCACCATTTTCGACTGGACTGCCGGCATTGGTGTATATATATAGGCTTATATGTATATATATATGTATGTGTGTGTGTGAATGTGAATTGGTTGAAAATAAAAAAGTGGTGAGCAAGTAGTCAAGTCTGGTAAAACTCTTGTTCGAGGTTTATGTCTGTATAATTATAGTTATTGTTGTTTTATTATGGCATGTATTGACACCATAAAAAAAGGATCCCCTTTGGTCTCGGCGTGATAAATTAAAATCCTATTATCACATTGCTGACTCAGCTGTATTTCATGTGAAAGTCACATGACTGGTAAAAGCGGAGAAGGTTTTGAGACACCAGCAGGAGCCCGAAATCCGGGGTAGCAGCCAGGCGCCGGAGGGATAGCACATGCTGCGGCAGTTTAAAGAGCTTCGGCAGAACTTTTACAAAGTTGATGAAAAGCAGCAATAATAATAATAGTAAAAATAATAATAATGAATTAGCTAGAATATACATGGGCAAATGGCAGCTTAGATCTTTGCATTCTCAGGGTTGTTGACCTTGTCAACGTAATTAATCTCAGCAAGACCAGTCTTCTTGTTGCGGCGCACGCCAAGCTCAAGCAGCTTGGAGAAAACCTTGCTGAAATGGTCAAAGAAGAGCTCCTTATCCTCAGCGTACTTTTCAACCCAAGGCTTGAATTCGCGGTCCTTGATCAAACTGTAATCCGCGGGCAGCATCATCAGATCCTTGTCCTCGTCGTAGTATTGCTCAACACCAACAGCGTTCTTCTGGAGGTACCAGTCTTCGTGTAGCAGCAACTTGAAGTATGTGTTGGAAAATCTAGTAGGCGAGGGCACCCAGGCGCCGTCAAAGCCGGAGCGGTCAGCGTGGCAGCGGCCCAAATTGTGAGCGCCACAGAGCGCCACAATCTCTTGATCATTGAATCCCATGCGGTAGAAAATGTGACGCAGGTGATCCTGGCCCTTGGCACCATCAGGCAGGCGGCCATTTGGTGGCACATTGCTCTCATCGACGTAATCAACGCGACCAGCCTTCCAGGGAATCACAGGGCCGCCCATAAATTCGACCGCCACCTTGCCGGCAAAGGTCCACAGATCAGCATAGGTGATCCAGGGGAACTGCTGCTTGATGGGCTCGAGGAAACGGCGTGCGTGCTCAAGACCATTGTTGGCGCCATCCTTGGCCTCGACTGGGAAGCGCATGGTAGCACCATTAGAGCCACCAGTGCCCGTCGCAGCATCGTAGGTGCCGGACGCGTGCCATGCCAGACGGACCAGCACAGGACCAATGGATCCATCATCATAGTCCTCGTTAGGAATAATCTTCTTGATTGCCTCAGCAACAGCGTTGTAGTCTCCTTCAGCCATTTTGTGGGATGGTTTTGTTATCTTTAATAAAGAATAGGGGGAGGTGGGTAATTCTGGGGTAGAAAAAAAATAGTTACAGATAGTTTCAAAAGAAAGAAAAAAAAAATTTTAAAATAAAAGGGTTCATGGAAGGAAATTGACAGTTTAAATAGAAGTGCCGGATATTGTGTGTATTGACACTTGAAATTCGCCGGGGCGGCGAGTTGCCGAGGCTCGTGGAGGGGAAGTGTGGTCGGAGCAGCTAACACGGCCATCATTTAACGCAGTCATGTGATGTACACGTGACTAGGGGTGACCAATGGGAGTGACCTGGTTTATAAGCTGCATATCATCACATCCAGAGACGGTACAAAGAAATCACCACGGAAGGCTTCGCAAGTCTAATAACCAACATGACGAAGCCAATCGCCGCTTAGGTGTTTAAGAATCAATTTTCATGAATATTGATTCATGAATATTGGACCAGATAACTCAATTCAGAACTTGCAATAGAGATATTGGTGCGTGATTTCTGAAAAGAAAGTTCTTTAAAGGCGATTACAACTACAGGTATTGCAAGTTAGAAACCGCTCAAAACTGTATACCGGCAAAGTACACCGCTAAAGATAGAAGTACTCCTCGGGTTGCCACCGGACCTGAGCTTGGCCCGACTTTTAAATACACAAAAAAAAGCTCCAGACTACAAAGTAGTACTTGTCATAATAGTGAACATGGCCAACAAAAGCCGGTGTGAAAGGGGATAATAGAGTTCACCATAGTATAGAAAGCCGAGGGCCACAATCTCCAAACCCGACCATCAGATAACCACTGATCCGCACAACCAGTGTTCACAATAATCATAGACTGTATGAAGAACCCAAGGCGATGTAATGCTAGCCGGTACACAAACAGCTAAATTCGAGCTACGTAATAATTAGAAGATAAACCAGTGTCTAGGGAGTAGACTAGAACCTGCAAGGCCGAAGGACCCCAAAGATGGCAAATATAAGTTGCATTTTGATTAGAAAAAAAAATTTCAAGTCAGTGATTTGCGTTTGTTTTCTGTAAACATAATAGATAACCAACATATGAAAAATAAAATGATTATAACTCCGGCCGAGAGACTACAACTAGCTGATAATACCAGATACTACTATGTCCAATTTTCCATAATTAACCAGAAACATCGGATACGACAAACTGAGTGTTTTCTAATGGCAGGATACAAACAAGAAATTGCCGTCGCTAAGAAATAAACTAAACCCATTTCACCAGCGTTGACACAAAAAGTTAAAGAAAATTTTCAAGATTAAAATATCAGAAAAGGGCGAAAGGATACCTGGTAAAAAGAGACAAGAGAGGTTCGGCTTTATTCAGAAGTATTCATACCTTTTCCAAATTTGTAACTCTCCCCAGAGGATTTAGAGAATAGTTTGAATCTTCATCAAGCGTTGATATTCTTGATTAAAATAACAACTCAAGAGTGCAATATAAGACTACGATAGTCATACCAACACCAACTCGGAAGACATTACAATAACTGTAGCTTCAAGATGAGCCGGCAAACCACTGACAAACTTGCTGTTTAAAACAAAATAATATTCTTTACTACGAAATTATTCTTGCAAAACTGATTTCACTGCTAGATTATCCGGCCAACTGTCAAGTCCTTAGCATAGTTTTTTATCATTTGCACCTAAAGAATGCGGAGTTCTATTATCGTGTGTTGCGAAAGAAAATATTATCAGCCAACTTGATGCTTTACAAACTATATTGTGACTTGAAAGGATAATAATTGCAACGGGTGCGCAAAACGCTTAGGGCTATGGTGTCAACCAGCTTTTTTTTTTTTTTTTTTTTTTTTTTTTTTTTTTTTTTTTTTTTCGATAACCATGGAACATGATTTTGTCATCTGGCTGCTTTGTTAATCGAAAACAGCCTAACACTACCTGTGCGTCATTGTAATGACTGGGATGTTTTCGGATCTGCGCTTTCCTGGCAATCTTGAAATTTTGAGAACCGGCAAGTAACCCATTGCAAAAATTCAAAATACCCTTGAGGCCAGGTCTAGAGGCAAACGATCTGAAAAAAAAAAAAAAAAAAAAAAAAAAAAAAAAAAAAAATCAACGTAGTTCGTATAGGCCGGTTTGGAGCGTAGCTGACAGAATCTGCCCATTGAAGGCTTTGTGTGATTGGGTGTATGCAGCCATATTATCTTCCAGAAACCCCACCAAAACTCTTGCCTCTGGGGTGAAGCAGTCCAGCCGTCTACAGGTGCAACATTGTTTTCTTAGACTTTGTATTTCTCCATGGGGTTAGACTTGGACTGTAGATGTAATACCAGACCCTGAAATCAAAATATGGGCCTGGAGTTGCAATGTACTGCTCAAAGATGATGCCCTCCACATTATACAGCTCCAAGTGCTTTAAGACCGTGTCAGTGAATCTCGGTCCGTTGTCTTCTAGGTGCAAACCGGGTCAAATTGACATGCCAGGCGCAAGAGCTCTTTGAGGTACCGCCTGTTAGGCTCGACGCTCAAAAGGCATGTCATGACCTCGTCATAGACTACAAAGCAGGAGCACGAAAGAGTGGGTTCGCCATACAAAAAATCATCAGCAGCATCTTCCCGGAGAGCATCCACCATGTCCATGAAGCATTCTTCCGTGTAGCCCTTCCCCTCCCTCCTTTTTCCACATCTTTGCTCGAAGGCAAGGCTGAGGCGAGAGGTGGGGGATGTTTCAGTGCGGGACTACTAGGCTTATATATACAAGAAAGAGATCTAGAGTGGGTATACCAAGTTTACTGTGCTATGAGATGTTAATCATAAGTTCGTGTGCTTCTTTTGTGTTTACGAGAATGACATTATACATAAATAGAACCAGGTATGGCTTCGAGTGACTTCTTAATGCGAGTCATCTTAAATACTCTCGCTGTGTATGAAAAGTTGCCTGGGAGTATGACTGTAGTGGTAGTTGGCCGTTGTAACTTTGGGGAGCATCCATGTCAGCGCTGTGGTTGGAGTTTCGCTGACAGCTGTTGGTGCAGGTTCCATCCTTTTTTGTCAATGTATGATTGCCAAAGTTGCCAGTCCCTTCTAGGGGTAGGATTAGAGGATTTGACCAGATATAAGTGTAAATTCCCGGGGCTCGAATAGTTTGGACTGATGCGTTGGTCGCGAGCTGTACCAGAATCCCAGTCTCAGTCAATCAACGGTATTGACTACATTTTAAGCTTACCAGGCTGCCCTCTGGTTGCGGGGGTCTTCCCGGCTGTGTGGCTCGAGCTGCATGTGAGAGCATAAGAGCTGGGATGTTTGGTGTCCTGTTACGGTGCCTCGCGTGCGGGCGAGGAATGTCGTGATATTGTGCCCTAATTAGTATCAAAAAAAAATTTCTCAAAACAGTTTCTTTTGCAGTGAAATATGCTTAATACAATGCTAAAGTTTTCTCTTTTGTTTCTTATTCTTAACATCATTTAAACTATGGTGCTTATGGTTGTAAGGGCTCTATCATTATAACCCTGAGGACAATGGAGCTCGTTATATGACCTGTTCTACCACATCTTAATTCATCTTGGGCTGTTAGCGGTGACTGCTTGCTGAGCTACATTGCAATTGCATTTTGTTTTTACATATTATTTACGTCTAAGATGCATTGGTCACCCTCAACGCAATGGGAAAGCATGTGCATATTCCGGCAGATGAAAAGAGGGGGAGGGCCAAAAGAAACGAGAGATAAAAATAAATAAGAAAAGAGTCAATATAAATATCATCATGAAACATGAAAACAAAAGGCTTCAGTGAAAAAAAAAAATAAACATTAAGTAATTATTATGTAGTGAATGAGGATGGTGCCGCTGGTGGCAGCACCGTGGTGTCGTGTATATTTATACATACTTATATATATCTATCAAATAAGGAGGGGGGTAGAAGGAAAAGCGAGAATAGTCATGGGTTTATGCCTTTTTCACGGGCAGGCTGGGGAGCGGCCGTGGCTCGTGCACCGGCATCCCTCTGTGCAGCGACGCTCGCCGCATGCTGGCGGCAGACCCAGACGCCGCGGCAACGTGGTTGACAAACGGATGGTTCAGGCCTTTGTATGGACTCAACCGGTTCTTGGGATTGAGCACCAGGCACTGTGAGACAAAGCTGAGGAAATCCGCATCTGAGCACTTCATTACGCGCTGCAACGACTTTGTTCCCGGATACTTTTTACTCACAGGCAATGGGTTGCCAACGCTGTCAAAGTACAGTTTCCGCCGCCGGCACTGGTTGATCATGTAACGGTCAGGCACGCCAAAGATCTCCATCACGCCGGCAAAGACCTCCTTTTCGTCTTTACCAACAAATAGCGGGTAACTTGTGAAGAGCTCAGAAATAATGCATCCAAGACTCCACACGTCAATGCGCTGGTCATAATCCATGCCCAGAATCACTTCAGGTGCGCGGTAAAACCGCGACTGGATATACGTGTAGCTTTTCTCGGTCACAAAGCATGACGAGCCAAAATCGATAATCTTGACCAAGCCACGCTCTGGATCACTTAGCAAGATGTTCTCTGGCTTAAGATCGCAGTGAATAATCTCTTTGCAGTCCAAAAATCGCAGGCCTTCGAGCAGCTGCTTGGTGAAATGCCGGATTAACCGCAGGTCAAGACCCTTGAACTTATTGAACTTGAGCAGCTCGTAAAGGTTGATCCCTAGCAACTCCGTTGAAATGCAAAGGTGCTCTCGGAAACTAAAGTGAGCTGTGTACCTGATTAGATGGTACTTGTCCTTGACGTCCCACATTGATAGCGCGCGTAAGATATCGGCTTCGATTAATGCCTGGTTATGAAAAGTGGCACGGTTAATTGTCATTTTCACTGCCACAAGTTTACCATTCTTGTGGTCAATGCACTTCAGCACCTTGCCAAAACTACCTTTACCAAGCACATTAAGAATCTCATAGCGGTATGCAATGTGGTCACCAGGGACAGCGGTATAGTCGCCGTTCTCATCGTCAAAACCATAGTTGTTGGCCGAATGTCGAATGTCGCCACTAATCTTCTGTGCGTTGGGCCGTCCACAGAAATATACGTGCCGGTAGTCAAGGATCTCACCTTTTTCAAAAATGTTAAGTCGGCCAGATCGTGCTGCATGTGCCGCGGTGATGGGCTCTGTGCCCTGTAGGTACCGCGAATCAACCTCTACATCATTATCAAATGAAGTAACCAACTGATTCATTAGTCGGGGGATCTCATCATCAATTTGTGGTTGTAACTGCATTGGTGAGTTGGATATGCGTCGGTTCTCAAGCTTGGGTTTCTGCTCGCGCGGTACTAGCATGATGCGCGGAACGCCCTTATTAGTGGTGCTAGACTTGGACCGCATAGCACTTAACTTTTCGTTTTCTTCTTCCTTGATTATCTTTTTGTGGCCATAGCTGTGTTTGGGGTATATGTGCGCGGGGCGGTTCAGCGGGCGGTATGGCGATGTCACAGGTGATTTATTCACCGAGAGGTTTTGCATCTTTTCAGAGAGGTCGGGAATGGAACTTCCATTCATTGGTGACGTCGACAAAGATAAGTCGGTCATGGTGTATGACTTGGGCATATCCTCTTTGTGCCTAGCCTCGCTCTTTCGCAGGACCGAGCTGCTGGATATGGAGCTGGGCATGATTTCGCTTTTGCGCGCCTTGAGAAAGGTACTGTTCGAGACGGGCTTGATGACCTCACTCTTGCGTGAGCGCGTCGCCGAAGTAAGCACTGGCTGTTTGGTGACAACGGTGCTGCGGCGTTTGACAGTGCGCTCTATTGGCAGCACTGGCAATTTACGTGGGTGCGCGGCGCGCTCCGCTGACACGGTTGACGGCGCTGCGGACGGCACCGACGTATCAGGGAACTTTATAGTCGCGATGTAATTGGTACCGGTATGGCTGACGCTTGGTTGCCGATCCTTCAACGATGCAATCGAGGCCTTTGCAGCAACAGCCTTGTCCTCGGCTTTGGTTGGTGACACCAGACGCGAAGAGTAGCGATCGAGGCGGTGTTTTGAGCTCAATGATGTGTCGGTTATTGAATGCGTGAGCGTGCGCTTGACCGTGGTTGTATACGGGGTCGTGGCGGCTGGTGCTGCCGCCGTTGGCGGCGTGGACGTCGGCGTGGTGGCCTGTTTTTGCTGATGTACAGGCGTATGACGCTGATTGGGAGTATAACGATGATGCGGCAGCTCAAGGCTCTCTTGTTCGACAATTTCATGTAAAGGCGACCGCTGCGGAGCGTCGCGGGCCGCCAGGTGATGTTTCGGGGAATGCAAGTTGGAGTAAGATTTGGACCCAGGTAGCGAGCTCTGCGAGTTGGTCTCAGTCAAGCGGGGCGGCTTGAATTGCTCAGACTTTCGTTTGGCCAACTCGTACTTGGAAGGTACCGAGGGCAGGTCGTGGCTACGCTTAGACTTGAGATCCGGTGGCGACAGCAGCACATTGTTGCGCCGGGCGCGGGGCTCATGTGGGGACAGCAGTCTAGTATGCGACCCTGCAGTGACCCCTCCAGCGCCACTGCTGCTACTACTACTTGTGCTACGCTGATGCGTGCGGGTGCTATGGATGTTTGCTGGCGATAGCAACGTACGCCTAGACAGCGACGACATAGTGTCACTGGCAAAGTTAGTTGACTCGCGGCGGTGTACGGGCTTGCGGGTAGAGGGCGTAGAGCCCACAAACTGCACATCGTCGTCCTTGGCGGTGGTAGTGGTAGAAGTAGTATTAGCGCTCGATTGCCCGTGATTACTGGCTCCAGACTTGGAACCTATGCGAAGAGGAATGGACGATGATCTCGGGATGTGACTACGATCACGCTCAGTGAGAAGCGTGAGTGGGGACTTGTTGACGGCACCGCTACCGGGTGCCCCGTGAGGCTTTACCGGCGGGGGCTGCGGGAGCGGGCTGATGTGCCTCCGGCGGGCGCTGGCGGCGCTGGAAATGGCAGGGCCGGGTGCGGCGGCGGCGGGGTTGCCACTGTGCAGTTTTGATGCACTGACAGGCAGAGACGATGGGAAGGCGTTGAGCAGTTTGCTGCTCGAGGCAGTTAGCAGAGCAGGCTCAGAGCGCTCGGGGGAGGAGACGTACCTCTTGACATCGTCTTCAAGCAAGCTCTTGGAGGGCGTGCCAGGCAGAATCGAGGACATGGTGGCGACGGAGGGACCCATTCAGCCAGAGGACGCAACAGAGTAGAGGGGGAGGGAAGAGGGTGGCTGCAATCAAAGCCCTTTGATGATGATGACGATGGAGGTCTGGAATATTTCAGAGTAAAAAAAAAAAAAAAAAAAAAAAAATAGGGGTAGCTTGTGCTGCTGCTGCCGTTGCTGCTGCTTGTACAGTTACTGCTGCTGCTGCTGCTGCTGCTATGGCTTTTTTTTTTTTTTTTTTTGACTCGCAGGCCCATTGGCAAATCGGACGAATTGGGACAAAACGTAAACAACATGTCCTCTGTAGTGGACCCACAGTCATGACCTCATCAATGACTAACGTACTGGCCGCTTTGAGACACGACGCGTCGCGAAAAAGAAAAAAAATAAAAAGAAAAAATAAATTAATGAAATATTATTAATTGAAAAAAGATTTCCTGTTTCCTCTTTAAACAGCACAATCGCGGTCTTTCTACATAACTCCACGCCATGCTGAAACGAAGTTACGACGTCCAAAGCGACTCATATCCGGCGGGACTTGCTGCTGGCGCCACTTCCATCCCCCGCCCGCGCGTGGTGCCGCGAAGTGCGGGCACTCAGTTTCACACTGGGCCGCTCTCCAACTCTGCCGACTCAAGCATCACAGCTATCCCTAGGGATGAACCAGCGCCAGCGATACGTAAGCGCCATGCAGCGGTGCCGCTGCAGAGCCATCTTGAACAAACAACAATACGCATGCTGATGGAGGGCTCACGGAAGCTCTCTAGGTCAAGACAGCAACCACTATCAGCCACCCCTAATAGCAACAGTAGCGCGTGCTCAATGACATGTCAGGACTGCGAGCGGCCCATTAACAACACACGAGAGGACCTGGCTGCATGCCAGCGTTGCGGCACCCATGTGTGTTCAAACTGTTTTACCAAGGTTGTGTACGCAGGCGGCGCGACCGATACTATCCTCTGCCTGCGTTGCACGTAGCCACCAGCGGCGCGAATGAAGGCCATAGACCACCTTTTAGCTCCCCGAGACCCCTGATTACTCCTGATATCCACGCATCTTATTTATATATTTTATTATTAATGTTATTATTATAATTATTTTTACTTGTAATTAATTGAATTTATATGTATATATATCATGTCTAACGAAAATACAAAAAAAACAGAAATGATAAAAAAAATGATAATGGATAAAGAGGAAAAAAAGATTTACCAGTAGGAGCCCTGCTGCTGCGATTAAAACTGAATCAAAGCTTGGTGTTGCTGCTGCGGCTGCTGTTGGTACTGGAGCTGGCCCGTGGGTTGATTCTGGAATTGGCCCGTGGGCTGGCTCTGAAACTGAAAGCCCTGTTGTTGAGGTTGCTGCTGCGCTGACTGAAATGCACTGGGAGCCATGCTCTGTCTAAACGGGTTCATACCCGTAGTCTGCGTGGCCAGGCCGCCAGTCAAGCTTGGAGTAGCCGTAGGGGTAAAACTGTTGCTGGGCGCCGGAGTAGTACCAAAGTTAAATCCAGCGTTGGCGTTGCTGCCAACGCCCATTGAGCTGAGTGAAGGCATAGGTGGGATACTGCTGGTCGACTGCGCAAACGGGTTACCGCCCGTGGTTTGCGGCATCATCGACACAGGCCGGCTGCCAACCGTTGCCGCTCTCTGGAGAAATGGGTTACCGCCAGTCGAACTTGGCATCACCGATGCCCGGAACGGGTTGGAACCGGTGGTACTCGATCCCAACTGCGATGCAAACGGGCTGCCGGTGCTGACAGATCGGACGCCAGGATTAAATCCAGACGCAGTAGAAGGGATGACGATAGATGGAGACGTGGAGTAGCCACCGAAGCCAGCTCCGGTGAATGCAGGTGTAAGCTGGGACTGCTGCTGGAACGGGCCGGTCTGCTGGGCCTGTAGCTGAGAAGTTTGCTGAGCCTGCAGTTGCGCTTGTTGTTGCGCCTGTTGTTGCGCCTGCATCTGGGCCTGTTGTTGAGCCTGAAGCTGAGCTTGTTGTTGAGCTTGTTGCTGGGCTTGTTGCTGGGCTTGTTGCTGGGCTTGTTGCTGGGCTTGTTGCTGGGCTTGTTGCTGGGCTTGTTGCTGGGCTTGTTGCTGGGCTTGTTGCTGGGCCTGTTGTTGAGCTTGCTGTTGAGCCTGGAATTGAGCCTGCTGTTGTGCCTGGAATTGAGCCTGCTGGGACTGAAGTTGCGATTGCTGAACCTGCTGCTGAGCAAACTGCGAATTATCTGGCTGGCCCCAAGGGTTGACAACGCCGGTTTGGTTTGGGACAATTTGGGCCTGGACCACGATAGGCTGAGCTACAATCTGTTGTTGTACCGGTGGCTGCTCCTGGTTGCTGCTACCAAAAATATCAACCAAGTTGCTGGGTTGTGTTTGCTGGGTGATGAGAGAATGGAACGGGTTGGTATCAACCGCACCGCTTGTGGCATTTTGTACGAGATTCGAGCCATTCGCACCCGTCGCAGAAGCAGAGTTATCATTAGTTTTCGGTGTCGTGCCGGCCTCCTTGGCTTGCTTCTCTGCCAGGTACTGGCGGTGGTTGATCTCAAAGTCAGGATCATGCAGGTACTCTTCCAGAGAGTCAGTGAGTGAGACAGGAGCATGTTTTATGTTGGGCACACGCAATTGCGTAACAGTCTCAAGGTTACGGGCAACCCGCAAAAATCCAACAACTTCAGTCGTCTGCTTGGTAAAGCGTTTGTAAATTTCAAGTCCGTGCGTGGCGTCGACCTTGGACATTTCAAAGTAATGCTCTAGTACGTTAATAACGCCCTCGTTCAACGTCTGGTAAAGTGCCAACAGGTCTCGCACAAGATATCTGAATGCTGTCAACACAATCTCATTGTCTACGTCCTCTTCGTGGAAGCGGCACCGAACTAGCGCTTGAATTTGTAGTAGCACACTGTCACATTCGCGCAGCAGACCCTTTTCAACGCCCAGCGTCCGCAGCCGGCCACCAGATTTGGATTTATTTCGCACGTAATCTACCTCGGTCTTGCTGTACTGAACGGCCCGCTCCTTAAGATACCGAGCGTAGCGGCCAATGCCGTAGGATTTGCCGCCCTTATCTGCGACCGTATCAAACATGCGAATATTATGCATCAAATACTTCAGGGTAGCCTCCTTTGCACCTTCTCTAATCATAATATGAATCACAATGAGCGCCTTGTATGAGACAGTCCATGCAGAGTCCTTGAGCCGGATGCTGAGAGCCCAGAGGATGGCCTCCAGGTCTTCGGGGTAGTTGGTCCCGTCAAGAATAGGCTCGATATACTTAGCTTTGGGAGAGTCAAGTTTGACCTTCGTAGCGCCTTTAACGACTTTATCGTACTTCATTGTCAAATGCAAACAGAGCGGGCTGCGACTAAAGGGGGGTGGGCGCGGGGGGGTTTATAGGTTTGTCAATAAGGGGTTGTTGGCGATTAGGAGGAGTGAATAACGGTGGGCCAAATGGAAAATGGAAAAAAAAAAAAAAAAAAAAAAAAAGAGGCCTAACCCTTCTAAATAACGCTGTGAATTTGACCGCCATTCCGACTCAAGGCAAAAAAGATGAAAAATATAATTGAAATAAATAATTCACCAGTGCGAATTTCTAAATAGCCGACTGTAAAAATATTGATGAATGTAGAGGGATTGGAAGGGGAGTGGTCTACTGTGCGATACGGTTCTTGCTTTGCTGAAATGCACCTTGTTAAATATTGCACACCTCCATCTGTTCACCCTTGTCTTCAGATATCTCTACCGTTACCTCCTCTAGGATGTTATCAAATGGGATTGTCTTCAGTTATAGACAGATAGATAATCAGTTTATTATCGCTACGTCAAGTAGTTACAAACAATTTTATAAAGCAAATGGCATACAAAGAAGACATGAATTTCAAAACATTTGTCTCTATGACACTAGCGGTGTCAGTTTGTATTATTAGGCACTCGATGACACAGAACTCGGTATGATTGAAATCAATTGCATCAATTGTTGGGCGTAGACACTCGATATTAGCGTTTTGATAAATACACAGATAATGCGAATAATGCCAGTTTATACTATCTTCAGGTTTCCGCAAACAAGTTGGCCAAAGTTACAGGCGTCATTATTGGTTAACAATGAGCTCAAGTTCCTGCTCATCTTATGGCCAACATATTTAACGGTATTTAATTGCATTAATGGGTTTAAACTATGTTTCTATATTAGAATCAAGCTGTTTATTTTCGGAACTTATTCCATGAGTAATCACAAGGTTCCTACCGAATATGATTCCTTCATGTTGGTAAATCTTGGGTGGGTATCCAGTCCATCTGGCAGATTAGTCTTCGACATCAATAGAAAAGCTGACCTGCAACGTTGAACGAAGAATACTAAAAGCCATCCAAATTCTTGCTTTATCCACTGAATAATAGAAATAAAAAAGCTTAACGTTGGATTTTCTTTAGGTTAGTCCCAGAATTATGATATCACCAGTAATGTTGAAAACTCGGGTATCCTACAACTCAAAAATCAAATTAGAGCCGTGAAGTTGGGGTTAACGTACCGCCTGCAACTCACTTTTTTTATGATTATTTTATTTGTGCCTTCCTTAGCAGTAACACTATATAATTATTGTAGAAGAAGGAGAAATAAATGACTTTATTGCTTTGCTTGAATGCTTGCTAACTGGGAGACTCAAGTTGGTAGTTAAAAAAAATTGAACCTTGATTTTTGGTTAATATTATGATCGTTATATTTGAAACCCATCCAGCCAGCCAACAAACACTTCTCCCGCAAATCTAATTAAGAACAACAAAAATACTAAGTAATCCAAGCAACACTCAAATTATTTAATATCTAGATTGTTGTATCTGGTTTTGAAATATAAATGAAAAAACCTCATAGAGAATTTTAGTATCTTCCTAAAACTTGTCAAAAGTTGATTTATATGACTGACGGCTTGAAAATTAAAAGTATTAAGGCATTTGTTTTTATATCATTATTTTTGTAATTATTGGTACGATGGGTTTAAACATTTGATAGTTGTGTAACAAAATGAAAAGATTTAATCAATATTAAGGAAGACAAAGGATACCTGGCCACCAGTACTTAAGAAACAGTTGATATCAACCGTTGATTTAAAAGATAGTACCAGGTGGAAGGTTAATAGCTTTAGCTGGCAAGTGAGGACAGCCTTTAGCATCACAACCGCTGCCAGCCACCGTAGTGCCCCACCACTTGAAATTAGCTGATCCACCAGTGTAAACGACACAGAAGTAGATGATGATAGCAGCAATAGCAAGACCGCAGTCAAGTCCCGTAGCCAAAACAAGATTGTACTTCTTCCACCATGCGTTCTTGCGCTTATGAATCAAATAGTTGAAAATGAATGAAACCACAAACCAAGTGGAATAGTTAAAACCGGTAACTGCGGGAATCTGAGCAGCTCCAGCAAGGAAAAGTGTAGGATTGACCTTCTTCCAAAATACGGAACGGGGTTTCCAAATGACAACAGCGGCACCGAGAAGCGCGCATCCGGCACCAAGGATGAAAAAGTAATGAATGAAAGAGTAACGACCTCCGGCAGCAAAGATCTCACTACCAAGTAAACCCCAAATCAGATGAGTGTTGAAGGAAGTTTGGACACTTCTACAAATCATATTGTTTTTGGCATTGGGCGTGCAAACATCCTCAATGTGGTGAATAACCCAACCAGTGACAGCAGGGTTAACAACAGAAGCCCAGCAGCCAGCGACAAAAAGCACCAGCATAGTGGCGTAAGGAGGAACCTTCATATAGTGACCAATTTTCGCACCTTGAGACATGTGCATGGCATGTTGAAGAGTGGAGAAACCGAAGAGGTAAAAGTAAAGCAGAGCAATGGGCTTACCCTTGAACCAGAAGGATGAGACGATATTGAAGAAAGTACCCATACCAACAGTCAGGTTTGCACGAGATTCGATAAGAGAAAGAGGAATAAAAAGAGAACCACCGATGATCATGGCAACAACAAAACCATAAGATGTGATTTGAGTATCCTTTTGCCAGCCTTCACAAAAAGCAAAACCAAGAGCCAGACTTACAATAATAGCTCCACAGTAGAAACCCCAGTGAGGATATTGGTATTTGTCCATAAGCCGGTTATGAATGTCTGTTTGGCGGTTACGAAGCTTGTCAATAACATCTTGCTTAAATCTAAAGAAAAATGACACCCAAAGACAGGAAAACGAAGCCAATGAAAGAGCAGTGTTCATAATGTAAGCGATCGGAAGTACTACCGGGGAATAATTTCTCATTTTATTAATGTTGAGGGTCCAATCCTTGTCAACAACTTGCTTGGCCTGGAAAACAGTACCATTTTTGTTGTAGATACTGTTCGACATGATTGGCAAATGTGCCGTCTGCCAGTGGTTGGTGTAATATAATCCAGGCATGACAATCCAAACCCAAAACACAAACGAGCCAAAAATACAAGCAGTGGCCCAAAATGGGGTGACCAAAGGGTTACCAATTGATGAGATTTGAGACCAATCAAGAGTAAGTGGGAACAAACCAAGACCAGTTTTAACACCAAAGACCTGACCCAGAGCAGCGCTGCTGGGTTTGCACCAAGAGATCCAGGCACCAAGCGAAGACACAAATGGCATGATCAAATCGGGGAACCAGTACCAGACAAAGGAGCCAGTGAACACAAGTGCAAAAAAAGAAAAACGAGAAATAGTCCAACCATCTGCCACATGGTTTTCCCTTGAATGCAATGTTTTAAATAGAGCGCATGTTGAGAGCGTTGAAGGCCAAACAAGGTTGGCAGGCTTGACTAAAATTGGAAGAGCAAGACCACACCATGCAAAAGACATGATATAACAACACATGTTAGAGAGAATAGCACGCTTGATACCAATGTCATTATCAAAGTATTTCACCTGCTCAGTAAAAGCTGTATTTACAAGCTTGGCAGAGATAACCACGTTCATGAAAATAGTAGCACAGGCGTGCTCCTTCATATTGAAAGGACCTGGGTTAAGGTGGACTCCTTTGAAGGAAACGTCAGGAATGATTCTGTACCATAGCTCGCCCACAGGGTAACTGAGGAGCTGTCCCACGATAGCTCCAATTGAAACAGAAGGAAACCGGACTTGAAAGAAAGCATCGATACCAGCAATCAAAGAGGCAAAACCAAAGGCCAGGAACCACATCCGGATCGTCAAGCAAGGTAAATCAAGATCTTCAGTGATAACAATTTCCGAAATATCTTGTAAAGTAATATCAACATTTTCGTCATCAGAATCGGAAATCTCATCAGGTTTTTCGTTAGTATTGTAGGTTTCCTTTTCTTTTAAAGACTTTGTGTTGAGACCCTCTTCCACAGGGGGGTCTTTAATTTTTGCCAAGCTGGAATCGTCAGAGCTTCGCATTATAACAAAATTATTGGGAAATTATAGATGAGATTGATTAAATAAAAAAAAAAGTATCAAAATTGAAAACAAAATATGGCCCAATTTATAGAAAAAATTCACTAAGTTAACTTTATACTTCCAAATTCCTAAAAACTTGATCAGTGTTCATTTGCATAATTAGATTGCGATGAGTTGGGTCCTTTTCCCGGATTTTACCTGCAGCTTTCTTTACTAGGAGCTTTTAAAATTTGCCTCAAGTATGAATTCTGCGTGAAAAAGGAAAGTTTTGGGATTGTTGACAGTGGTAATTGCCTACAAGTAATAAATTGAAAAACAGAAAGATTTCTGAAAAATTACGAAAAGAAATTTTTTTCAAAAAAAGTTAAATTGCCAATAAGTATTATCAAATTTTCTTGTATCTTACCTATTACTGAAAAAACTTTATTTTTATATTTTTATTTTGTCAATAAATGTGTTGAAATCAACTTGGATAAAAAAAAAAGTTGAAGCTAATGGGATGAATTATTATAGGAAAACTTCTCGTGCCGTCTTCAAGAAAAAAATTTACATTTGTTAACTTTTCAAAATTTTATATATATTTTTTTTTCATTCAAGAACCAATATTTCAAAATCAAAGATTGCGCATCGCGTAAATTTCTGATCCGTCTTGCCGATCAGTTAAGAGAATACAATCCTGCAACAGCAAATGGTTGATTTCACTAAATTTGCAAAAACATTGTTATAGTAGGCTAAAGGCTGGTCTGGAAGATATATCTACCCTCACAACCCAAAAGATAATTGCTTTATAAAAATAGAAGTTTGCAAACCGAGGTTCAAATTAGGTAAACCTTTGACATCCCAGTACTAAAAAATAAAAACTGTACTAGATATGATTTAAATTTGTTTTGCTACTAAGATCATGTTATTCGGGATTCACGCCTAGAATGAAAAAAAGTTAATATATTTATTCTTCAGTTACTTTGGTGAATAAGCAAAAAGCATTCTACTCATGTAACGAAGGACTTTCAAATTAAAAGAAAGAAAAAAGAAAATTGGACATAGCTTTATATACAATTTAATAGGAAGACTACTAAGGGCTACCAATACACAATATCAAGTATTATAAGTTAGTTGTAGACAGAAGATCTAGTAGAGGCTCTTAAACATATACTTAATCAGTTTATACATTGGAAAATCTTCGGAAATACTTCATGGATATTATTTACCAATTGATACAGGGGCACACAAGTACTCAGCTTAGGTGGTTAGATTCCTTATCTACTGATACTAGGGAATAGAAATAAGACAGGTATCCAGAAAGATAATAGAAAGGTTGTGTTCTTTAAAGGGTTCGGTAACGAGAGTCTTTCTGACTTGCTAGATAGAATTTAAAATAGATGAGGGGTACGCTAATACTTTTATGAGCCTCTATATCTAACCTTAAATATTATATAGAATCATAAGATAAAATTCTAATTGGATTAAAGGAGACCAATGTATGGAATATCATTGTTTGTAAAGAATCAATAGAGCAAGACCATGAAATCTATTAAGAGTCAATGGTAACTGCACTTGTAGATCCAGCTATGAGTATAGCCTTTGCCAATATTTTAAGCAATATCTTGGCAAACACTCTGCTTGCTTGTTTTAATTCTCATTTTCTGCAAAAACTTTCAAAGTTCCAGATTTTATACCGACTTAATAATTATAAATCTTTGGTTGATAATCAATAAGTAGTTTTTACGTCATCGGTTCCAACTTTTAATTTTGTTGGATGAATACCATTCTAAATATGTTCTTGCCTCAGATAAGATAATCTGAAAATGCCTAGATTATATAAATATACTCCTTCAGGTTACTGGATTTGAGTTTTTAATAAATTTCAGCCAAGACTCTTAACCTGTGAATAACGTGTCAAGATTATTGAGGTAATATCTACTCATCTAAGAAGCTTACAATAAAGCAAAATTTAACTAAGATTTATAATTGAAAAGCCTAGCCTTGTTGTTTCAGAAACTCTAGAAAATTTAAATTATTCTATAAAAGGTAATAGAGATTTTGAAGTTTTCTGATTCTTATTGTAAATAGAATGGCTAACTGGTGAGTACTGTAACTCGTTATTATCGTGGTAACTATCAAGTTTTAGGGCTTTCGGCAGCGGGAATGTAAAAATATTTATAATTGGATCAAAAAAAGAAAAGAAAATCTGTACAAGTGATCTATTCTTTTTTTTTCTTTTTTTCTTTTTTTTTCAATTGTGAAGTCAAATAAGAAAAAAGTCATAACAAAATATTGTTTTTGATCGATCTGATTATGAGCGGACGCTGATTAAAATGAACTTGATAACAGCCTTTACCAACATTACAAGGTACCATCGGATTTTTATTACTCATACTTAGTCACTGTAATAAATATTTCTGCGACCTTATTATACTTTCTATAAAAATTGTAATAAGCAAAGTAACCATTGAAATATTGGCAGCAGTTATTTCAAAAGTTTGGTTTTAAAATTAAAAAAGTAACATGAGAATAGTTTATAGATAACTCTTTTCTGTTCAGTTGACAAGTTCAAACCCGACGTTTGGTAGCCTTATTTAATACTTTTGTTTTTCAAGAAATTCACAAGATTTTTGATTTTTGATTTCAATCCATCAAATTTTAATAAATCAAGCGTTACCAATTTTAATGTTCACAAGACAAGAATTTTCCATTGATGCTTAATGCCAGTTGTGAAGACAGTAGGACTATAGAGCCGTTTAACTCAAAATACAAATTCTTCCTGTTAGGGCATTCGACAACGGGATGTGCACAAGTATGGTTAATGTCCGGCTTTTGAAAATATAATATAGCCGAGTTAATGATTACCATTACTAATAATTACAAACTAACTTTATTTCTTAAAAATTGGTGGGGATCAAAATGCAATTCTCTGATGGCCTTCTGTATATTGTGTATTATCTTGTTATCTTCCGAGATCTCGGATCGGTAAAATGTAAATTTCATTTTTTGTTGAACTAAAAAGGTGAATATAAAAAGCGAAATACGTTCTAAAAAACGGTTGTCTTTTGTGATAGAGTGACCATATTAATTTTACCCTTTGTAAAATATTGCTTTGGAAAATTCCATTAGAGTCTTGTTTTTGGTAAGAGGTTATCAGCTTGTGGAACTGGGTCTTGCCATGTACCAGATTTATTAGCAACTTATGAGTCCTTTCCTCAATATCTTTTTTTGGGAACATGGATGAATTGCAAATTCTCAATGACAAGTAGGGGTTTTCTTAAACCAAATGACCAACTAATTTTATCACTCTCTTTCAGATTTCTGTATACTGGAATTTGACTTATTATGTAAATTAATAGGTTTTAATCCTTTTAGTTTCCTTAAAATCAAATTACAAGCCTTTCGTTCACCTATTAGACAAATGAGCTTTTTCTTCATCTTTTTCTTAGCAATACAACTCACTAAACAAAAACAAAAATAATTGAAAGAAAAATGAGGCAAGATAACAATTGACTGATTATTTTTATTTTATTTTAGAGAACCTTTTATAATGAGGTACCGAAACTTTTTGAAATGACTTTCAAAGCAATAATAATGATGTTGATTGAATGAATTGTGTAACTCTTAGTACATTTTAAATTTAAAAAATAATGCATGTAAGCTTTCTTATTGCTATCTGGTATTGCTTGGCTCCACCCACCATAGATGTTTTGGATAATAATCGTTGTTAACGCTAAATGAGTTCATTGACCATGACCAACTGCGTAAAGTCAGGTCACTGTTTCATCTGCCCCATTGTAGAAATTGGGATTTGGCACAAACTTTCTGAAAAGAAAATTATACTTTACAAACCAAATAGTTCAAAAATTTTTAGATAATCTAAACTTGGATATTGCTTTTCTAATTTTTACTATTACAAAATTTGTAATGTTTCCCATTTCAGTGTTTTTATGTTGAAGAATTGGAATATGTGCATTATCCAGATACTGTATATATAATTAATACCAATGCTTGTACCGTATTCAGTTACAGGGTGTGTGACAATTGCCAACAAATAGAATAGGAAGAAAGTACTCTGGGAAATTTCAACTGGAATCCTTGTCAACAACAACAAAGAAAACGGTATTGTGACTTCTTTTGAAAATGAGATAATAGATGGCTACTCACCATGATCTAAACAATTTCCTTTCCTGAAAATTTCACCATTGGTGGTATGATCACAGATTTGCCTACATTTCATCAAATTAACAGCTTGTTATCAAGATATGTTTTTTAACTCTTGAATTCTAAAAAAAATCATAAGTTCAAATTCCCTCATCATTAACATGACAAAAAAAGAATTTTATAATTTCTGCAGCGCCAATGAAATCTTTTTATTCGTAATCTGGATGAAAGTTTTATCATAGTGATATCACTCCGGTTTTCGTATTTCGCTATTTGCTTGACGTGCAATAATACTGAATAATAACTTAGTATTTTTCAGATCAAAAATGTGGCAAGAGCCGCGTCACATTGCTTATGAAGAGGGAGAAAAAAATAAACGGGATTTTTCAAGTTCACCATTTTTGAAAGCAATATTATCATTTTCTTTTTTAAACAGAAAAGCTCATACAGGAGTGTATATCTAGTCTTAATAAAAGTTTTCAATGCATTCCAAAATTCAGTAACTGATGCTTTTTTTCTTTTTTTTTTTTTGATTGATTGAATTAAAAATTTGAGCGATGAATCTCATATTTTACTTGAGTTTGCAAATTCAAGTATTTAGGACTTTAATACATTTTTGTTTTGATTGTGAGACTTATATTTACAGATAGTTGTAAAGAGTTTTGCAACACTCTATTTTTTCCCAACAACCGTACGATATCTTAAAGTAAATGTACAACTTCACAATCATGTTTTCTAACATAGAAAAATACTACAGATCAAAAGAAATATCATATTTGATAGCTGAAGAGCTCCAGATTATTTGGTATCAAAAGCATATGGATTTAACATTTTGAAGAGATGTAGTAAAGAATTGAAGATTGCTGTAAATTTCATGGATGTTGATGACATAAGTTTTGAGGTGGAGTGTTGCAAAACTCTTTACAACTATCTGTATATAACGTATGTGGTAAGTAAAATAATCAGACAAGGGAAATGATCACTTTTCTTCACCTTCAAGATATAAGTCACTGTAAAAGTACTACAAACCATCTGATTACTTAAAACTAGTTGCTATACTCTTCTCCAGACGTATTAATTACTATCTGACACGTTCTTGCATTATGTCCGGGGTTGCCGCATACTCCACAGTGCCTTTCCCTCGGTCGCGCCGACCTTTCTTGACCACCACTTCTCGACGATTCAACCGCTACCTGGGCATCAACATCCAGCTGAGAAATTACTTGCCTTTCTTTCTCTACTGTTATTACCTCTTTTAATTAATCAGGTCCTTTTTCCCTTCAGTGCCGGCTAAGTATCTCCTTTGCCTATCAAAGATCTTGGACCTCTGCTTTTACTAAAGCCAACTCATGCACAATTGCCATTGTTCTCTTAGAAAAAAACTTCAATGCTTCTAAAATTGGTTTTGGAAAGCTACTATGATGTTTTCTGATTCGTTTTTCAAGGTATTTAGATTGAAATTCAGCCTCAAGGACGGTAATTGGGGTCTTTGAACCCCAAGGGGTAAAGGGACGGTCTCCTCCTCAACTGGCGTTGGCGTCCGTAGTTACAATTCAATAACAATTGGATTTTTGCATTTGGCTTGGTGATAGCCATATTTACGAAAGAAATGCGTATCAAGCTTTTCGTGTCGCTTGACGAAGTTTCTAGCCCAACACTTGCCGACGGGTGACACATTCCGGTCTGCAAGCAATCGGTTGGTCATTTCTTCAACACCACCCAGTCGCAAGGAAAACTTAGGTCCAGAATATACTAAATAACTATCTTTCCCTCTAGATTAAATAGTTTGCAAGATTAGGGGGTTGTATTAGCTCGAGTTTGTACGCCGTTGTGTCGGCAGAGAAGAGTCGTGTGATTGACTTGATAGAGCTTTGCGGCGCGTCAGAGACTCAATTTTGGGTCATTTTTATAGGCTTGAAAGGCTAGAAGGATTCTAGCTTCATTATTTATCTGTGGCATCTTACATGGTTGACAATTAATTGATTAAATGGAAAGGTTGTGAGATGAAGAAAAGTGATCATTTCCCTTGTCTGATCATTTTACTTACCACATACGTTACATATAACATGAAAGCAGAGTTTATGAAAACCTTACTTTTTCATGGAGTAATGAAACTTCTTCGAACTTTAGCGGTCTTAGAGTGGGTTTATGGATCTTGAATCATTATAAATAAATTGCTATCGAATAATATTTTTACAACCATTACTGCAATCTGAAATTTATAATATAGTCTCATTATTGATTGTGTATACTTGAGGATAAAAAATTAAAGATTTATCGTAAATATTAAATTGCCCTTTTAAATTATTTCCTCAAGCAAGTTAAATCACGACAAAGATGTTAAAAGCATATAAAAAACTATTCTGAATATAACTCGATAACAAAACTGAATGAACATTGTATCTAAAAGCATTAAGCAGATTTTTTGGATTAAATAGCATATGGATAATCAGTGATATGGCTGTAAACACATAACAACGAAACAACAACTTTTATTTCTTGTTTTTCATCAAGTACGTCTATATGGAATGAAATTTCCTTAAATGTTGCCAAAAAAAAATTTCTAATCAGCCGAGACCATTTTAGATCAAACCTAGCCAAACCATGCTTGATATATCTCAAATTGGGTGATTATAGATTAGTCTCTAGGAGGGATACTATTCTCATCAAGCCAACCTTTAATGATATTGGCTCTCTCAATGAGGACATTGCATAAAATTCACACATTTCCATATAGCAGATGAACAATGTTTAACAATGTTTAAATAGAAGGGTAAGTAATACTCTTCTTGAAAGGATTCTTGACTCTTCCTTGTTTTGTATATTTATATTTGAAAACTACCATGATTGCTTCCCAATAATAAACAATAGTTCATTTTGAATTAGGAAAAATATATTTTGGTGACAGAGTCGCCATGTCCATTGATTTTCCTCCTTCAACTTCAAGAAGATATTCAATAATATTGCTTGACTAGCCATATTTCGATTCCTTATGCACACATGCAAGCCAGTAGCGTATTTAGCCGTTTCTCTAATTAACTGAGGTCCTTTATTTGCTTTTCAAATACAATTCCTCGTAAAAATTGCTTTAATTGTTTTTACAATTTAAATTTAAACTTATAGGCTGTAAAGGGGTACTAGACAAAACTTGGATGATTAAAAAAAATGAAGCAGGATATCAAATGTTGAGGAATTTTGTAAACCTTTAAGTGGCTGTATAAATGTTGGAAACTCTTATAAGTTACACAAAAAACTCTGAAGATGGTCTTGCAGACTTACTACAACCAAGACATCATCCAAATATTTCAATTTCTCTTCGTTCTAAGCCTATATATGTACTTTATAGTTATTGTTGGAAATAGAAGATTCACTGCTCAATCAAACCATGAATTATCTAGCCAATTTTAATGGGCGACAAACCATATCAGATAAATTCAAATGTCTCATTTAAGAGGCAACAAATCATCTTTTGAAGCCTTGCGATAAATGCCAGAAACCACGCATCTTTTAAAGAGGAAAGCAAATGTGAGGATAAATTGAAAAATGTAGTTCATTATTATAGAAACTTAGTAACAAAAGCCACATGGATTGAAATATGTATATATAATAATTGGCAAAAAAAAAGAAAAAAAATTGAAGAGTCATGAGAAAATCCAGCAACAAAAGCAGATGAAAGTATTATAATGCAATTTAGAAAATTGTGCCAGGCGGGAGCTTGATACCTGTAGCTGGTAAGTGAGGACACCCTTTAGCATCACAGCCTTTGCCAGCTACTGTTGTGCCCCACCACTTAAGATTAGCTGATCCACCAGTGTAAACGACACAGAAGTAGATGATGATAGCAGCAATAGCAACACCACAGTCAAGTCCCGTAGCCAAAACAAGATTGTACTTCTTCCACCATGCGTTCTTGCGCTTATGAATCAAATAGTTGAAAATGAATGAAACCACAAACCAAGTGGAATAGTTAAAACCGGTAACTGCGGGAATCTGAGCAGCTCCAGCAAGGAAAAGTGTAGGATTGACCTTCTTCCAAAATACGGAACGGGGTTTCCAAATGACAACAGCGGCACCGAGAAGCGCGCATCCGGCACCAAGGATGAAAAAGTAATGAATGAAAGAGTAACGACCTCCGGCAGCAAAGATCTCACTACCAAGTAAACCCCAAATCAGATGAGTGTTGAAGGAAGTTTGGACACTTCTACAAATCATATTGTTTTTGGCATTGGGCGTGCAAACATCCTCAATGTGGTGAATAACCCAACCAGTGACAGCAGGGTTAACAACAGAAGCCCAGCAGCCAGCGACAAAAAGCACCAGCATAGTGGCGTAAGGAGGAACCTTCATATAGTGACCAATTTTCGCACCTTGAGACATGTGCATGGCATGTTGAAGAGTGGAGAAACCGAAGAGGTAAAAGTAAAGCAGAGCAATGGGCTTACCCTTGAACCAGAAGGATGAGACGATATTGAAGAAAGTACCCATACCAACAGTCAGGTTTGCACGAGATTCGATAAGAGAAAGAGGAATAAAAAGTGAGCCACCGATGATCACAGCTACAACAAAACCATAAGATGTGATTTGAGTATCCTTTTGCCAACCCTCACAAAAAGCAAAGCCAAGAGCAAGACCAATCACAAGGGATGCTATGTATATGATCCAGTGAGGGTTACTATACTTAGCCATGAGCTGGTTGTGAATGTCTGTTTGACGATTGCGAAGCTTATCAATAACGTCATACTTGAATCTAAAGAAAAATGACACCCAAAGACAGGAAAATGAAGCCAATGAAAGAGCAGTGCTCATAATGTAGGCAATAGGAAGTACTACCGGGGAATAATTTCTCATTTTATTAATATTGAGGGTCCAGTCCTTGTCAACAACTTGCTTGGCCTGGAAGGCAGTACCATTTTTGTTGTAGATACTGTTCGACATGATTGGCAGATGTGCCGTCTGCCAGTGGTTGGTGTAATATAATCCAGGCATGACAATCCAAACCCAAAACACAAACGAGCCAAAGATAGAAGCTGCAGCCCAAAATGGGGTGACCAAAGGGTTACCAATTGATGAGATTTGAGACCAATCAAGAGTAAGTGGGAACAAACCAAGACCAGTTTTAACACCAAAGACCTGACCCAGAGCAGCGCTGCTGGGTTTGCACCAAGAGATCCAGGCACCAAGCGAAGACACAAATGGCATGATCAAATCGGGGAACCAGTACCAGACAAAGGAGCCAGTGAACACAAGTGCAAAAAAAGAAAAACGAGAAATAGTCCAACCATCTGCCACATGGTTTTCCCTTGAATGCAATGTTTTAAATAGAGCGCATGTTGAGAGCGTTGAAGGCCAAACAAGGTTGGCAGGCTTGACTAAAATTGGAAGAGCAAGACCACACCATGCAAAAGACATGATATAACAACACATGTTAGAGAGAATAGCACGCTTGATACCAATGTCATTATCAAAGTATTTCACCTGCTCAGTAAAAGCTGTATTTACAAGCTTGGCAGAGATAACCACGTTCATGAAAATAGTAGCACAGGCGTGCTCCTTCATATTGAAAGGACCTGGGTTAAGGTGGACTCCTTTGAAGGAAACGTCAGGAATGATTCTGTACCATAGCTCGCCCACAGGGTAACTGAGGAGCTGTCCCACGATAGCTCCAATTGAAACAGAAGGAAACCGGACTTGAAAGAAAGCATCGATACCAGCAATCAAAGAGGCAAAACCAAAGGCCAGGAACCACATCCGGATCGTCAAGCAAGGTAAATCAAGATCTTCAGTGATAACAATTTCCGAAATATCTTGTAAAGTAATATCAACATTTTCATCATCAGAGTCGGAAATTCCATTTCGCGTTTCCTGGACCTCAAGGACATTTTTTTCATCTAAAGGTTTACTGAAGATGCCTCCATCATTTGCAAGGTCTCTTTTTTCAGCGGAGCTGTTATCTTCTGAGCTGCGCATGTTGAAGAAGATGATTTTGAGATGATCTGATATGAACCTGATTAGATGAAAGAAAATTTTTTTTTCAAATCATAGGAAACCCACATTATTTATACATCAGATCAGATAATTGCTCAACAGAAGCCAGAACTAGGTAGCAACTACAAAAAATTTACCAAGATCAGTAAATTTTACCATAGAAGGATAATCTAATAGTCATTCATACCTCAACTATTAGAAGGTAATAACCAAATTTTTAACTTTTTAATCTCAGCTCAGGCTATTTTCATAACATATTTTAGTTATATCCAGTCAATGTTGGTTTCATTAGGAATTGTTTGGGATTGACTTCCATCTGTACCATCATCATTAAACTGCTTTAACTATGCTCTTGTGTTATTTGATTGGGTAGGTACTTTCATGAATGATAACCCAATATTTTTTTCAAAACCCTCCTCCTACGTGTGATAACCCAAAATTCGGTCAAATAGATGTAAAAAAAGAAAAGTGTTAATGTTTTTACCCAGTATCTGATTACGACATTAAAGCAACTTGAATTTTATACTGCTTGATATGCCCGCAATTTTTGCCGATGTTCATATAACCGGTACTTTCAGGAAAAAATAAAGAGTATGTCTTGGCTTTTCTCATTTCAACGATTGAAAACTCAACTGAGGTTTAACAAAGATTTTGAGTACCACTTGCTTATTATTTCTGGTCTTCTTTGCTTTTTATCAAATTTACTGTAAGTAATAAGACAGCAGTTCTTGACACAGTTAAGACTTGCCATACCAGCAACAGAAAAAAAGTCAAAATGATTCAATCCGTAATTTTTTTTCGTTTAACTAAACCTCCAATTACATCTAATTTGCGTCTGTCATGTATCTCATTATGTCATTTTTTCGAAAGTTTTCGGACAATGAATACAAAGAAAACGGTATTTTTTCAAAGCTTCAAAGCCAACCAAAAAGGAAAATGTCTTTTTGATTTAGATGACTTCTAAATGAAACCATTCGATAGTACAATAATGATTTCAGAAAATTTGAAATTTTCATGACTCCTGTGTCATGCCTCTTACTATTTGCTAGTAAACCCTATAGAGTTTGTTCTCAACAAGTTCTATGTGGAAGATTTATTAGACTCCCATAAGTTCTTTCAATCTTACAAGTTCTTTGTATGTTCAGTATATGATTATACAAGAACTAAAAAAAAAAAAAAGTGTTTACACCGCATAAATCTGAATACAATACGTCACCCATTCAGATGGAAGTAAGCACATCATACTTTTGGTTTACGATACGTGTCACAGCTTATTGAGAATTCCTTTCATGTTTTCAAGTTCTGGAAAGTCTAGTCACTCTACAAGTATTATCTGGTTCAAGCACCCCAGACATTAAATATATACTAATCTATATATAAATCGAAAGAACAACACTAAGAATATATCAGCTCATTTTCCCAATATCTAGAGATATTATTTTTAATGGAGTAAGATATAACGAGATAATTCATTCAGAGATAATCACTTCAAAACATTGAATAAAGAGTTTTGTCGTGCTGACGTTTCCAAATCAACATTCCCAAATTGAATTCTCTCTTTATTTGTCACATTTTTGATGCCGTTTTTAATAATCCACATATTTTGGACTAATACAACCAAAGTATTGGCTACCGTAACGGTCTTATTATCATGGGAGCTAGTTGCGGGAATAAAAAGCCCTGGTTGGGTTTAGGGTAACAATAAAGGGCTTGTTTTTGTTAACCTAACTATTTGGTAAAACTTGCGCACTTTGCTTTTTTATGATCAAAGAGTATATGTATTTTATATTTTCTTTATTCAAAAGAATTTTCAATTCATGATTATGATAAAAATATTTTAGCAAAAACTTTCTGGTTAGTCTATTAATTGCTTGATCTTTGATAGCGAAATTGCCATTTTTTTCACGGTTTGCTAAAGATGGGACAAGGGTATGGAGTTCGGTTTAAAGATACTTTGGTAGGAAGCCATGCAGATATGCAAGGTGAAAAAAAAGCCAAGTTATAAGCCAAGACTTTTGACATTGTGATGCTACTGGTTTCAATCTCCAGAATCGGTTGAGATATTTAATTTTGTTTTGAAAAATAGGCATGTACCTGAGGTGTACACAAACATATTGGCGCCTTTTGAATACACTGGATTTTGAGAACTGTAGTAGTGTGCTGGCAGATGCTGGTTCCCATTTCAGGCAAAAAAGAATCTCCCTTCTCTCATACTAATTCCTGATATTGATCTATGATAAACAGCAAATAAGTTTTGATTGATGAGATTTATCCCTTCTACAAATTCTGATTCTATGATAGCTACTGTATTGTTTTAGTTATCTGATTATTTAGTACAAGTAAAAACCTAATATAAGTAAGTGAACCATTCCTCTGATTCATTTCCTTATTCCAAAATTTCTCTGTATGATATCTAGTTATTCAAGTTGCTATTGAGTATGTGTCAAAAATATATATGTATCTGATTTGGTTGAAATACGTTGAACCTATTGGTACGGAGTGTAGGCCTGAGCTTGATTTCTTGAGTAAACAAAAGTATTTTCCCAAGGTAATTTTCAACTCTGAAGTTGAACTCATATCGAAGTGTTAACGTTGACATAATTTCTAGATTACACGGCTCCAATACTAGGGGTTTCATATTAGCTTGATGGTAATCTATATATTTAATAATGTTTTCAAATTTTAAATTTCCAATTATATTTTTGAAAATAAGTAAGATGACACTGATGAAAGCCTTTTTGGTAAATCTCATGAAAGAAGAATCTCATTCAGCTGAAAATCTGTTGAACACGCTCATAAGTTTTATAGCATTTCCTAATCTCCAATTATTGTATAATTAGAGTATGTAAATGAAAATTCAATCTCCTAACTAGAAGACTTTGAATGCCAAGTCTTACGAATACCTCAGCGCTTCATTGTTATATTACTTTTATGTTTTAGTATAATGGCCAATATTTTTATTCATTTTTTGCAATTTTCAAGATGGCCTACGTACGATATAATGCTAAGTCTTATAAAAAGAATAAAGTTACATGTAGTTCTATGATAATATGTGGCAAGAGCGTTGTATGGTATTTGTGTGGAAATATTTCGATGGATACTCAAAGGTTCAGAGAGAATGTCATAATACAGCTTGTGTCGGTAGTGAGACAATCCAAACCTAGTTGAAAGTTTGGCTACTTGCTTTTGAAAACACCTTCATGAGGTCATTTCTAGATTTGATAATTTACAAAAAAAAAAGAAAAAGAAAAAAAAAGAAAAAATCCAGGCTTTTCAAAAGAAAAGAAAAATAAGTTGAGTATTATTAATTAATGACAAAACCTTTCAAAGACTGGTCTTCTGTTACAGGTTTTCTTGCTCTTGTCAACTGCCAAGTTACCCAACTGCAGTAGCTAGAGTTTAGCTCTATTTAGAGAATTTAAAAACAGAAAGGCCTTTGTAGCGAGAGTAGAGTCTAGATTAAACACCATTCATTCGTATCTAAACAGCATTATTTTCTGTTGAAAGAAATGCCGCATCGCTTCTCCAGAAACGAGGCAGTAATGACCAGTAATGTTCTGAAAAGTATCGGAAGTATGTCACCAGAGTTATTAGCTTGTCGCTGACTTGCTACAACCTGCCTATAATGCGCAGAGTCGTTTTGGTTAGGAAATACGACCGAAATCAACGCTCGTAACCAATAAAAAGGCATATCAGTTAAGCAATTTGAGAGAGAGGGGGCCTTGCTTTTATTACCCGATTGGTTCTGATGTTTTTGTTTCTTACTATCTTCAGCTTTTCATTACTTTTGGTTGAGCCGGTAACCGAAGGTACACAGATTCTCTATTTTCAAAAAAAAAAAAAAAAAAAAAAAAAAAAAACTTTATTGCCCTCATTCTACCAGATACATTTCTAGCATTAATTTCGTTACTGCATCGAAGTAAAGCGCAGCTGAAAAAACACCATAAAGTACAAAACCCAAATACTTTACGTCACCGGATGACAGTGAAATGAGTGACTCTCTTTACTACGACAATTTGAAAACACTAAAACTTAATCGACAGGTACTGCTGTGTGAAAATCTGATTTTGCAGTTTTTGTTGGTTTGCAGTAGATTTATTTGATAATCTCTAGCTGCTTTATCTAAAAGGTACTATAATTATATGGTTCAGTAGTCTAGGGAAATGTGAACCAAAGATTTCAAGGTGTAAGATTACGCTTTCAAGATATATCACAGCCCAATTCTCGCATTTCAAATTATGTAGTCTGAGTTGAGTACTCACTTTACTATGTAAGGCATCTAGTTTAGAGCTCAAATGTCTACGCAATTATTGAAATCTTCGTTACCTTCAAATCAGTATAGATCAAATCTGTTTTTAGAAGTATGGTAATTATTGCATTTGGAAGGAAATTCCTTCAATAACTATACATAATGCCACTATACCCTGGGGAGGCAAACTAAATGATTCAGCTTGTTTTTTAAGGCACCCGATTAATTCTTATGAAAATATTGTAATCTCTTAGCGAGAAATTGAACGGGATTAGTTTTTGTTGTTTGAATTCTTCAACAGGTCACACAGGGAGTTTGAATGATTGAAAGACTGACTAGTCGTTGATGTTATGCACAAATATCCTAGAGTGGTACATGAACTTTGGGTCTTAATTTTTACAGGCAAGAAGTGACTAGATGTTTGTAACATGAAAGGTACTCAATTTGAAAAGCCACACCTGGAAAAAATACAAAATTCTATTGCAGTGAATATGGTTGAAAAAAATTTCATTTACATTCATTTATGTTCCGACAGTGAATACATGATATTTGATCATATTTATAAATAAATTAGTATTCTTTTGTTTGACATCTAGTAGTTTGATACTGAGATTAACTACCATTTCCACAGCCAGGTGTGATAATAAATCTACTTCATAACTTGATAATAAAGAACAAAGACAGCAATGATAGGAAAGATGGGATATCACACAAATTGCTAAAGTTAAACTTGATTACAAGCATGTATCAAATAGATTGCTGCCATTCAAGATTTGGTTATAAATGAACCATTTGTATGTTGTTTCCTGTTTAAATTGTATTTACCAGTTAACGTGAAATTACGGATTCAAAAAGAAGATACTACTAAAGCTTACGTCACAACACAAACCTGAAAAGAACAGGGTTAACCATGTCAATAAATTAAGAGTAAAATCAGGAACAAAATGAAGGGCTGTACTGTACAGAAGCTGGTTTGTAGATCCCAACTACCATTGGTTTCAATTATGTCTTATTTTGAAATGATTCTTTTTGTGATCTTTGATTGTTTACGACCAGCAGCGTTAGAAGCTTGGTTTTATATTTACTTTCATGTTGTTATGTATGCTCATTATCTTTGAGACTGACTGATAAGCTCTCATAAGAAGTGTACCAAAGCTCCCTTCCTCTCAAGCCTATATTTCGTCTGTTACATTTCTAGACTTTTTCTTCAATAAGTAATACCTCACTCAATTATTTTCAAGGGCCGAATATTAATCGATTGTTTCTCACCAATCACAATGTATTTCAACTCGACAGTTGGCAGCATTGACTGAGGCGCAACTGAAACAAGTGCGATCGTTATCACACTGGGATCATCTCTGTGTCGGTATCCCTGGAAGAATCCTAGTCGTCATGTTCTGGGTAGGTTCAAGAATTACATATCCTGCTAACGACCACGCGTGTTTTATTGTTCGTATCTCTAGAGAAGCTCAAGTCATAGTTTGTAATCTAGTCCATTCCTGAGATGAGTTCGCCGTAATTGGGCTCATCCACCACATAAGCCATCACATCGGTAATTTTGCTATCGGCCTTCAGCCTCACCCAGAATGGTTGATGGTCAGATTCGACAGCGGGCTGCCGACAAAAGCTTCGAGATTGTGATCTCGAATGAAAGATTTGGTGATGATGGAGCGCTAACTGTGACTACCAATAGCAGTCTCTATGGCAACCCAGTTACCCCTGGGGATAAGATCTCGGCAGAGATGGAACGTTCCATAGGAGCATGACTGCTAGCGAGTTCCATTTGGTGTTGTTTCCAAGGTGGAAAATGTTTGTACAGCGGGTTGATTGATTGATATGACTCTTGAGTGAAGCCATCAAAAGGAGAAGAAAATTACAATGTTGAAATAGGCACTACATTCCTAGTATCAATTAGTAATTTTGCATCCCTTGTCTTACATAGGTCGTTGATAACACCTAGCAATTTACGAGCGCGTGACCAACTCCTCCATGTAGGGTAGAGCTTAGTAAACTTCTTAGCAGCACAGATCGGGAACGAGTCGACATCAGACTTACGCCTTTGACATTTTCCTGAGGGTATACGTTCACGATCAGCAGGCTCGTCCCTTTTTCTTCAAGGTACTCGCTGTACTTCCTGGTGTGTACAATGATGTCCGTTAATAGCTCCTCAGTGAAGTTCTCGTAGATAGGTGCGTCGAACTCGTTGAGACACCTACGCACGCTGAAGAAACTGTGGCGTTCTTCAGGAGTCCAGGAGTGCAGAATCTCTAGAGCATCGGGAAGCATACTATTAGAGGCTAGAGTGTGAAATTTCTTGCGCGCCCTCTGGTACTCAAGCGTTCCCTCAGCGAAGGTGACCCGATTATTGAGACTCTTGTCGATGTCAAGGAAATCGTGAATATCCTTAACTCTACTTTCAAGGCTGTAACAAATTCGAGTGTACCAAAGCAATGTTGTCCGACACACTTTTTCGTGTTGGCTCAAGGTGAGTGCGCTTCTCATGTGGCTACCATAAATGTTCTCCCATTCTTATGGGGTAAAATGATTTTGCAGCATTTGTCTATATTGGACTGTAGAGATTCCTTCTGGTCGGTAATATTCGAGGTAGTCCCAGACTCCCTTAGCGAATTCTGGCCAGTTGGAGCGAGAGGTAATGGTGAGGTTAAAACGTAGGTATTGGTATTTTTGTGCATCTTCGTAGCGTTCACTTGCTTCGTCGCGGAAGCAAAATCCCACGGTCTTGTCAACCTCTAAAAAGTAAGGGAACCATGTCCTACAAATTTCTACAGTACGTTTTACAGGAAGATCGACATTATTAACTTCAAAGGCTAAATCACATTTTTGCTCTTCGGTCATTCCATCCATGTTAGAAGTCTCGGGTGACGACACCGCGTCCCCAGATTGGTCGGTCAGAGAATGGATATTGGCAGAGATATTGTTGTGAGTGCCATCCACTACTACATGGGGACAAGTTGTCTGAAAATTAACTTCGGTATCGGAAGGTGGGTCTTCAGTTTTGATGGAGACCGAACGTACACTCCTGCATGCACCGCTTTTAGTAATCGGTATCATCGGAACTCGGGATTCTCAAGTAGGCGATATTTCTCAAAAACATTGTCAAGTGATAGTAATAACGAAGAAACTAATAGGCTTAGGCGTTTAAGAGGAAAAAGTACGATCAACTAAATATAAGCTTATTGTGCTGAGCGAACTAAAATTAGTAGAGCTCAGTTTTGATAGGCCGTGGGAGGAGCGTGACTTACAGAAATAGTGGATAAGAGTATTCTGCATTCAATGGTTCTGTCTTAATATTGGATTTGGATGTCTACATATGTTTACTTCTGCTTCGCTGTGCGAGGAATATCGATTGGAATCTGTTAGGATGTCCTGGTTAGCACTCTGGTGGAAGCATTCTTACACAACCACTGACAGCGCAAGACCACTTACTACGTGTGGTGAGGAGAAAGTCATTTCTTGGGCCGAACTGCTGTTGTCCTTGATAAAGGTGATAGCTTGATGCGCTTGACTTGACTTGTCGCTATCAGGCCTGGTTCTTAATCCCTCGCTGTGAGATGTCTTCAGAGTTACTGGTAGTAGGTAGCTGTGGTCAAGCCTCTGTCTTGTGTCTCGTTAGGAGAAGGGAAGAATTCCTGAAGAGATACATATCCTTATTGAATCCTCGTCCACTTCTGCCTTTTCTCCTAATTCCTGACAGTGTAGTCGAGCCCTTCTCCTACTTTGGTAGTTCAATTAGATTCCATTGGCAAATAATCCTATTATGGAAATACTTATGTCCTGCTAGAGTAAGCGCTGAATTCATGCTGTTGTGCATGTCGTGGGAACCTGACTAAGGGCAAGGGTTGTCATGACACTACAGTAATACCTCGTTATAAAGAAATCCCACTCTAGCTAAATTGCCTGTGCAGAGTTTCGAACCTGGTTTCCTTGCTTTTCTGTCGCTGCTTCGGCTAGCTCTCAGGCTACTTGAACTGTATCACAAGTTTTCCAAAAAGACTGGGTGTTGATGAACGTGGTGGTAGAATTCCCCTGACTTGAGAACCCTGGGACGTAGTGTTAACGCCAGTGCGGCTTTCCTGTTTTTGGGCGGGTTGAGTGACCCATATTGCCGCTGCTCATAACCCTTTATACATCACCTGACTTAAACTTACCCTATCCTTTTTGTTTTGAAAAGCCCTAACTTCTCTTTGGTGACACCAATGAGTAACCCTAGTCCACCCACGCCAATAAAAAAAATTCTTTTGGCTGAAACCTTTCTTTCTTCTTTCTCCTTTTTCTCCTTCACTTGCAAACAGACAGGCCGCTTTTGGCGGTACCTGTGTGCCGATAACCGTAGACGATCCTTTGGTTTTTCATATAATTCAATAAAGGTATGTCTCTTTTTGTTCGCAATTATTCACTTTCCATCGGTTTACAGAACACCCTCACCTGCCACATTTCTTCCTGATGATACACTTAAACTTATAAACTGGAATTACCGACAGAATCATTTGTGTTGATAAAAGTTTGCTGCAACATTTTCTTCTGATTTTGATTTTTGGTTTATTGCTTGTGTTTCTGTAAGCCTGATGCTTTCTTTAAGACTTTATGCTAACCTACTTTGCTATTAGGTATTTATTAAGAAAGAAATCAATCATCACCATTTCCAATGACCCCTTCATATGATGACTATCAGCACTGGGCACCGACGAACAAAAGTTCAATATGAGTGACATGCTTTAAAGTAGGCCTAGAAAACCTGCGTTACTGATTCTTTTTCATGGGTTTCATATTGGTGAATAGTCGATATTTTTCTCATCTCACGATCTTTTATGCTAACATATTATGACAGATACATGTGCCAAAATATTTCACCATTATTACTGTAAGTCATTTTCTTTTTTTTCACCCTTTCTTTTGCAGCTTAAATGATGATTTCTTGATGACGAGTCCAATTCAGGTTTCCTGATGACGATACATTCACATTTAATACCATTCATGCCTACTGAATAAGCTCAAGAGTAACATCTCTTTTATTTGTCCGACAAACATTCAAGACTTGTTTCTAACAGACTCTTTAGTTTTTTTTTTATATTCTCACCGTAAGATAATGATCTCATATGGTCTTGATCTTGATTCTACATGATGAACAAAAGAAAAAAATGACAAGCATATGTCTGAAATTCTTAATGAAGCGAAATTTTCCATATGTCTGATTGAATCAAGTTCAAGCACCTTTGATGTCTAGCATTGCAGATAAACCCAGCTGGTGTATAATAATTGAAATTAATTTTTTTATATATATATTTGACATTTGTAGACTTCTAAACCTGTTCCTCAGCAAAAGCACTCTCAATTGGCTTTTCCATAAAACTAGCATGACCCAGGATAGTCACCGCAGACGCACCGATTAACCACAGAATTGTAGAGATTGGTGACGCAAAGAACCCAAGTGGAATAGCCACAATCAGCAGACCGGTGTATAGCTGCGAGCTCGTAAAGGTCGTAAAGCCCAAGTTGAGGTCATTGCCCTGGAGGCAGCCAATACCGTACATACCACCAGCAACAAGAATAATGACAAACAGCAGCAAAATGTTTGTGATGAGACTGTAAATAGACAAAATACTGAAAACAATCGCGTAGTTGGTGGAAAAGTAGCCCAGGTTGAAGTTGATACGCGACTGAGCCTCGCCCCAGCCAGCAGGTTTACTGAATCGCTTGTAGTCAAAAAAGTCGCTGAGAGGCTTTAAGTTGTTGAAGCGAGATTGCAGCGCACCGGACTCGGTACGGAGTCGCTCAAGACTAAATCTGTCGGCAAAACTAGAGAGCTAGAGGAAAGGTAAAAAAAAAAAAAGGCTCTATGTTAGAGATCAATCACACGTCAGAGAATTGTAAAGACCTGGCGGCGCTTCGTGCATGAAGGCGAACCAACCCCGTATACATGAATAAGTGATACTTACAGGAAGGTAGGACAATCTGGATGTGATGCTTTCCATTGTGATCGGTTTGTGTGGGTGAAATGAAGGGTTTATCAAGAGTAAACTGCCAGTGTTGATGTAAAGAAAAACAAATCTGACTTGAAATCGAGGCAGAAAAGAAAAATAAGTGGGAGTAAAAATGACGTGGCCACGTTACTACTGTGCGATAATATTTATTTCACATTCTCCTGATTGGGTACATTTCCAACACGAAATAACCACGACGCGAACAAGAATAATAATAAAAACATTTCAATTCAAAAAACAATATACTAAAAAATAAAACCACTTATATAAAAATAACAATAAAAAAATAATGAAAAAATAGAAATGAAAAAAAAAAAAAAAAAGTAAGAAATAAAAACAGGAAGAAAAGTAATAATAAAAAAAAAGAATAAGAATCAAAAGCGCCATCAATTCCTTTTCTCCTTCAACCCAAAAATCCATTTAAGGAAGAGCAGGATTCGGGTCATCAAGCCTTGCTGATTCAACAATAATTCTTGGCTTTTAGACTCCTCCCCCTCACTCACCTTAACATCAGCCTCCCCGTTTGATACCGCTCGATGGCGCAGAATAAAAGCGGTACCCTTGTCACAGATCGGGATGGCTGAGGAGCAGCTGCTCTCACCGACAATCACACTTGTAGCAGTTACCTGTGTAACGTCGTCGATGGAGCGGTCACCGCTCTGGTGAAGCTTAGTGTTGTCGTTTGCGGAAGTATCCCCATCGGAATCTAATAAAAAGAACATTGTTAGCACGCGTTTCTAAATTTGGTTAAGGTGTAGTGGTTAGCATACCTACCCACTCTGGACGACTTCTTCGCTTCATCCATCCTTTGTTCAGTAGGTCCTCCAATATCAGCTTCATCAGGAGTATTGTCTATGACGTCATGGTCTTCATCAACCGGGCTTAATAACTCTTTTGTCTCCGTCTTGGTCTCTGTGTGCTCGGTGGCATCAACTTGAGAATCTGAAACAATGGAACGAGAAACAGCATCGGCTTGGAATACGGGGGTCTTGGATTCCCCGTCATGACTGGAAAAAGCCACAAGACTGCCAGCAAGAGCGATGCCTCCAGCAGCGGCAACACCAATATCAAGGGCATTGTCATTGTCTAGGGCCTCGCTCTCATCTTTTAACTCATCACGGTTAACGGAAGTATCAGTAGGTACTTGTTCAGTGAAATCAGTTTCGGCGGATTGCTCAATACTTCTGCTCAGAGTTTGAGGCAAAAGTGCCAGCTTAGGCTCTTCATTGCCCGTCAGAGCAATCAAAGTGGGTGAAGACTCGAAGTCTGTCTCAACGGTTTCAGCGGTAACCGCTTCAATCAAAACTGGAGAAGACCCTTGGTCTGCTTCAACATGCTCTTCTGAGCTAATGGGCTCGGCATGTTCAAAGACAGGTTCGGTATTTATATCAATGTCGATAAACTCGGTAGGCTCGGTCAGGTTCAGGTTTCTGGCGAGCGGGATAACTTCAGCAGGCTCTTTGGTATCAGTAGATTCAGTAGGTTCAGAGCTTGGTGTAGTAACTTCAATATGTTCGAGTGTCTCGACAGGGGCGACAAGTGGGGAAGATTGGGAATGGATTGTAGGGTTTAAAGGAGAATCAGATTCGACAGCGGTCTCTAATTCAGTAATAGCAGGTGCTAAATCATCAGCTTCAACAACTGATTCAGTTGTGGACTCAAAAATCTCAGCAGAATTATCAGCCTCGACTGGCTCGATAATCATAGATCTTACAACGGCGGCCATAATAGGTGAAGAAACGGTGGGTGCCTTAGAATTCTCAATAGGATTGGCAGTAAGGACATTTTCTGGTTCTTCAACATTCTCAGTAGGATTTGCAGTAAGGACAGCTTCTGGCTCTTCAGCAGTCTCAGGAATATTAGCAGGAGCTAAATCATCGGCTCCAGCCACATTTATAGTTGCAGACTTAGAAGTCTCAAAGGAATCATCTGCCTCAGTAGGCTCAATAATCAAAGATCTTACAACATGCATATCGGGCATAACAGGTGAAGATACGGCGGGTGCCTCATCAGTTTCAGCAGGACTGGCAGTAGGGATATCTTCCGGCTCTTCAGTAGGCTCAATAATCAAAGATCTTACAACATGCATATCGGTCATAGCAGGTGAAGATACGGCGGGTGCCTCATCAGTTTCAGCAGGACTGGCAGTAGGGATATCTTCCGGCTCTTCAGTAGCCCCAATAGGATTGGCAGTAAGGACAGTTTCTGTCTCATCGGCAGTCTCGGTAGGTTCTGTAGACTGAATAGGATTTCCAGAATCAACAGGTTCTGATAGCTTAGTAACAGGCGTGGAAATATCATTTAGCTCATCATGAATGCTGGAATTAACAGCTGTGGCAGACACAGCAAGATCTTCCTTGGAATACTCGTAGGTAACAGCAAAGTCAGAAACCTCATTAGATTCGGTAACTTCGATGGGTTTAGTAGATTCAGTGCGCTCAGAAGACTCAAAAGAAGAAATAGGCTTATCATCTTCAAATTCATTAGAAATTTCAAGAGGTTGAGTTTCAGGCTGCTTAGCTTGTTCTACTGATGTTTCAGTTGATGAATAATGCTCCGAAGACTGAGATATCGTGGTGGAAACAATAGCAGCCCCGGCGGCAATAGTGCCAGCAGTTATAGCACCAACCTTAAATGTACTGAAATCACTCTGCACTTCATCATCATTTACAGTGGCATTAGAAAGCTGGTCAGAGGCTGACAGAATATCCGCAAAAAATAGTAAAAGTTAGTAAATAGTAAGGAAAAAAATAAATGAAAAAAAAATACCTTCAGTTGGTGTGGAGTCAGTTTCATTTTCGGTATCGGACTCAGATTGAATGTGTTGAACATTTCTGTTCACAGGGCTAGATGGAAATTCTAACCCGGGTTCATTAACAGTCAGGGCAGGTGAAAAAATACGAGGCTCTATAGTACTGGCAGTTATTGATTCAGAAACAGGCTCAGCAACAGACTCAGCAATAACGGACTCATCGGTAGCAGGGTTGGCGGTGATAGGCTCAGCAGCGATATTCTTAACAGTGATGAACTCAGTGGCGATAGTTTCAGCAGTTAGAGACTCGACATCAACAGTCGCAGGAGTAACGGGGTCAGCAGAAGACGATTCAGGGACTGATTTGGTATCAGCAACCTCGGATTTAGCAGGTTCGTCGGTGATAATATCGACGTTAGTAGACTCAGGCTCAGTAGCAGACTCTAAGGTAGGTTCGTTGGAAATGGGGTCAGCAGCTATGGACTTGGAAATCTCCACTCCAGTAAGCCCATCAGAGATAGACTCAGTGGTAGCAGGGGTACCAGTAGCCTCAGTTAACTCAACATTATGATCAGAAGGAAGTTTTTCTGCCACTTCAGTGTTAGCAGGCTCCATACTGGTCCCCAAAACCAGATTTTTGTCAACAACATTTGCAGAACCTAAGGTAGTTGAATTAGAAGGGTTGGAAAGGGAATCAACCACATGCTCAGTGAAAGGCTGGATTGTAGCCGTAGAAGAAAGCTTGTCAGTAGACTCAAAAGTAAGACTTGCGTCAGTGCATTTAGTTGTGGGCTCAGAGCTAAAAATATTAGAAGGTCCATTGTCTTCTGTAATCTCTCTAGAAGTTTCATCGGTTGGCTTAATAGTATGCTCTTCAAGATCTTTGGTTTTGGTAGTCCATTCAGTGGAAAATTGACTGATCTCAGTAGCCCCAAGCTCGGTTGCAAGTTCAGTATCGCTACGAGCTTTAACGGAAGTTGCATCTGAAGAGTCAGATTGGACAGTAAGGTCTCTATCAGAAGTTTCAAAAAACTGCTGTGAAATATCTTTACCCACAGAGTTGATGGTAGTTTCAGCTGTAATTTGAGTTGTCCCAAGTTCAGACTTAACAGAAGATTCATCTGCAGGCTCAATGACGGACTGGACAGTAGACCTAGTGACAAGCCTAGGGATATTTTCAACGGTACTATTAGCAGTTGGTTCATCAAAAGGCTCATCGATGTGGTTAATGATAGTTTCAGACAAAAGTTGAGAAACAGGTTCGCCAAAACTTCTAATAGTACTATCAGCTCTACTATCAGTGTCCTGGTCATTTGAGTGTTCAATACTATCATTGTTGGAAATTTTGACCTGAGAGTCTGAAGATTGGACAACTTTAGGCTCGGAAGAAGACTCTTCTCCATTGTTGAGGACATTAGAGATGAGCTGACCTGTTGAGACAGGAAGTTCAGAAATGGTAGTGATAGCAACAGGAAATGAATCTGTAGAAGGATTATCTTGAGCAAGGTTTTGGTGAACTGTGATCGGCCTAGTAGTATCAGTCTGAGGGACAGCGTCAAAAGCAGTAGGTTCAAGGGCAACTACAGACTCAGCGACAACAATGTCAGCAGCAACAGGCTCTTCAGCTTGAGGCTCAGCCACAACAGTCTTATCAGTGACAAGTTCTTCAGAGAAGGGCTCTTCAGCAACAGGCTCAGCAGTGACAAGTTCTGCAGTAGAGAGCTCAGCTACAGCAGCTACAACAGCAACAGGCTCTTCAGCAACAGCCTGAGCGACAACAGCGTCAATAGGAACAGGCTCTTCAGCAGCATCAAGAGAAACTGGATCTTTAGCAGCGGGTTCAATGGCAATGCCCTCGATAGCGGCGGGCTCGGCGACAGCAGGTTTAACGGAAACAGGGTCTTCAACGGCAACGAGCTCATTAGCAGCGGCCTCAGGGGCAACAGCCTCAAGAGAAATAGACTTCTCGGCTGCAGGCTCAACAACAACAGTGTCAACAGCGACAGGTTCCTCAGTAGTAGGCTCAGCAACAACAAGCTCATCAGCAGCGGACTCAGCGACAATGGCCTCAACAGCAACAGGCTTTTCAGTAGCAGGCTCAGAAACAGTAGGCTCCTGGGCAGCGGATTCAACCGTAGCAGCAACAGTCTGAGAATCAACAGGCTCTTCGGCAGCGGCCTCAGGAACAGCAGCCTCAACAGCAACAGACTCTTCAGCTGCTGTCTCAGCAGTGACACGCTCTTCAGCAGTAGCAGGCTCAGCGGTTACAGGCTCTTCAGGACCAGACTCAGGCACAACGGCTTCAACAGAAATAGGCTCTTCGGCTACAGGATCAGCAAGAACAGTGTCAACAGCGACAAGCTCTTCAGCAGTAGATTCAGCTACAGCAACTTCAGCAGCAACAGGCTCTTCAGCAGTGGGCGCAGCGACAACGGCCTCGAGGGCAGCGGGCTCCGCGACAGCAGCTTTAATAGCGATAGGCTCTTCAGCGGCAGTCTCAGCAGCAATAGGCTTAACAGCGACAGGCTCAGCAGCATCAGGCTCAGCGGCAACGGCCTTAACAGCAACAGGTTCCTCAAGAGCGGGCTCAGCTACAGCAGAATCGACAGCAGCAGGCTCTTCAGCAGCAACAGGCTCGTGGGCAGCAGGCTCAGCGACAATAGTCTTAATAGAAATAAGCTCTTCAACTGCAAGCTCAGTGACGACGGCTTCAACAGAAATAGCCTCTTCAGCAGCGGGCTCGGCTACAGCAGCTTCAACAACGACAGGCTCAACAGCGATAGGCTCTTCAGCAGTAGGCTCAGCAACAACGGCCACGACAGCAGCGGGCTCCAGGACAGCAGCCTGAACAGCAACAGGCTCTTCAGCTGCAACCTGAGCAGCGACAGGCTTAGCAGCAGCAGGCTCAGAGACAACGGCTTCAACAGAAATAGGCTCATCGGCAGCAGGTTCATCAGCAGCAGCCTCAGCTACAACAGTGTCAACAGCGGCAGGCTCTTCAGCAGCGGGCTCCGAAACAACAGCTTCAACAGAGACAGAATCTTCAGCAGCAGTCTCAGCAGCAACAGCCTCAGCAGCGACAGCATCAACAGCAAAAGGCTTTTCGATGGCAGCCTCAGCAGTGACAGTCTCAGCAGCAACAGCCTCAGCGGCAATAGCCGTAACAGCTACAGGCTCTTCAGCAGCGGCCTCAGCAACAACAGCGTCAACAGAAATAGGCTCCTCAGCAGCAGTCTCAGCTACAGCTGAATCGACAGCAGCAGGCTCTTCAGCAGCAATAGACTCGTCGGCAGGAGGCTCAGCGACAACGGCTTCGACAGCAATAAGCTCTTCAGCAGCAGTCTCAGCAGCAACATCCTCAGCAGCGACAGGCTCTTCAGCAGTAGGCTCAGTAGCAACAGGTTCTTCAGCAGCAGATTCAGCTACAACAGCATCAATAGCAACAAGCTCTTCAGCAGCGGTCTCAGCGACAGCAGCCTCAGCAGCAGTCTCAACAGTAATAGCCTTAACAGCGACAGGCTCTTCAACAGCAGTCTCAGCAACAACATCCTCAGAAGCGACAGACACTTGAGATGCAGGCTTAGCAACATACTTAGCGACAATAGCATCAACAGAAACGGGTTCTTCGATGGCAGTCACAGGAGCAACAATCTCAGCGGAAGCTGCCTTAACAGTTACAGGCTCTTCTGCAGCGAGCTCAGCGACGGAAACCTTAACAGCAACAGGCTCAGCGGCAGCGGGCTCAGCGACAATGGCCTTAACAGCAGCAAGCTCTTCAGCAGCAGGCTCAGTGACAACAGCCTTAACAGAAGTAGACTCTTCAACGGCGAGCTCTTCAATAGCAGGGTCAGCAGCAACGGGCACAGAGACAGAGGCATCGACAGCGACAGGCTCAGGAATAGCAGGCTCTTCAACAGTAGGCTCAGCAGTAGCGGGCTCAGTGATAGCAACATCAGGTACAGCTTCCTCAACAGCAATAGGCTTTTCAGAAGCAGAATGAGCGACAACAGAGTCAACAGAAACAGACTCGCCAGAAGCAAGCTCAGGAGCAGGCTCAGCTAGAACAGCAGCCTCAGCGACAGCAGCGTCAACAGAAACAGGCCCTTCGGCATCAGCATCAGCGACAGCAGCCTCAGAGATAGCAGACTCTTCAACGGCAGGCTCAGCAGCAGTGGGCTCAGCGACAGCAGGCTCAACAGCGACAGGCCCAACGATAACAGGCTCTTCAGCAGTTACAGGCTCCTCACCAGCAGGCTTAGCGACAATGGCTTCAACAGATGTAAGGTCATCGGCAGCAGGTTCTTCAGCAGCAGCCTGAGATACAGCAGGCACAACAGCAATAGGCTCTTTATCGACAGGGTCTTCAGCAGTAGGCTCAGCGACAGCACCCTCTTCAGCAATAGTTTCTTCAGCGGCAGCCTCAGCAGCAATAGCCTCAGAAGTAGCAGGCTCAGCAACAACAGCATCTTCAGCAGCAGACTCATCAGTAATTACCTCTTCAGCAGCAGCCGCAGAAGTAACAGGCTCTTCAGCAGCCTCAGCAGAAACAGGCTCCTCGGCGGCGGGCGCAGCTACAGCAGAGGCTACAGCGACAGGCCCAACAGCGACAGGCTCTTCAGCAGCGGGCTCAGCGACGGAAGTGTCAACAGAAACAGACTCTTCAGCAGCAGCTTCTTCAGCGACGGACTCTTCAGCTGCAGACTCAGCTACAGCAGCTTCAACAGAGATAGGCTCTTCAGCAGCGCTCTCAGCGACAGCAGTCTTAGCAGCAGTCTCAGCAGTAACAGCCTTAACAGCGGCAGGCTCTTCAGCAGCCTCAACAAAAACAGGCTCAGTAGAACCAGGCTCAGCAGCAACAGGCGTTTCAACAGCGGGCTCAGCGATGGCAGCATCAACAGAAACGGGTTGTTCGATGGCAGCCACTGGAGCAACAGTCTCAGCGGCAATTGCCTTAAGAGTTACAGGCTCTTCAGAAGCAGGCTCAGCGACGGAAACTTCAACAGTGACAGGCTCAGCGACAATGGCCTTAACAGTAGCAGGCTCTTCAGTAGCAGGCTCAATAACAACAGACTCTTCAGCAGCGGACTCAGCTACAACAGTTTCAACAGAACCAGGCTCCTCAGCAGCAGTCTCAGCGACAACAACCTCAACAGTAGACTCAGCGACAGCAGCCTCTTCAGCAGCAAATTCAGCGACAACAGCATCAATAGCAACAGGCTCTTCAGCAAGATCAACAGAAACAGGCTCTTCAGCAGCTGGCTGAGCAATAGCAGCCTCTTGAGCTGCAGACTCAGTAGTAGCAGCCTCTTCAGCGGCCTCAGCAGCAACAGGCTCCTCGGCAGCGGGCTCAGCTACAGCAGACTCGACAGCAACAGGTTCAACAGCGACAGGCTTTTGTACTGCAGGATCAGCGACAACAGGCCCCTTGGCAGCGGGCTCAGTTACAGCAGGCTCTTCGGCAGCAACAGGTTTTTCAGCTGCAGGCTCAGCGACAACGGCTTGAACAGCAACAGGCTCTTCAGCAACAGGCTCAGCAACAACAGTGCCAACAGCGACATGCTCTTCAGGAGTAGGCTCAGCAGTAACAGGTTCTTCAGCAGCATAGTCAGCGACAGCAGCCTCAAGAGAAATAGGCTCTTCAGCAGCGAACTCAGCGAAAACAGCGTCAATAGCGACAGGCTCTTTAGCAGCATCAATAGCAACAGGTTCTTCAGCAACAGCGTCAGCGACTACAGCGCCTTCAGCAATAGGCTGTTCAGCGGCAGTCTTAACAGAGACAGGCTCAGCAGCGACAGGGTCTTCAGATGTAGCATCAACAGCGACAGGCTCTTCAGCAGCAGGCTCAGCGACAACATCCTCGACAGCGACAGGCTCTTCAACAGTGGGCTCAGCGACGGGAGTGTCAACAGAAACAGGCTCTTCAGCAGCAGCCGCTTCAGTGACAGGCTCTTCGGCTGCAGACTCAGCAACAACAGGCTCTTCAGCGACAGTCTCAACAGAAACAGGCTCTTCAGGAGCAGGCTCAGCAACAACAGGTTCTTCAGCAGGAGGCTCAAAAGCAGCAGGCTCAGCTACAACAGTGTCGACAGTCACAGGCTCTTCAGCTACAGGTTCAGCAACAACAGGCCCAACAGCGACAGGTTCATCAGCAGTAGGCTCAGCTGCAACGGGCTGAGTGACAGCTGCCTTAACAGCTACAGGTTCTTCAGCAGGCTCAACAGCGATGGGCTCTTCAGCAGCAGTTTCGGCAGCAATAGGCTGTTCAGCAGCGGGCTCAGCGACAAAAGCCTTAACAAAGACAGGCTCAGCAGCAACAGACCCTTCAGTTGGAGCATCAACAGCAGCAGGCTCAACAGCGATGAGCTCTTCAGCAGCAGCTTCAGCGGCAATAGGCTGTTCAGCAGAGGGCTCAGCAACAACAAGGTCAGCAGCAACAGGCTCTTCAGCGGCAGTCTCAGCAGAAACAGGCTCAACAGCATCAGCATCAACAGAGACAGGCTCTTCAGCAGCAGCTTCAGCAGAAATAGGCTCTTCAGCAGCGGTCTCAGCGACAGCAGTCTCGGCAGCAGTCTCAGCAGTAACAGCCTTAACAGCGACAGGCTTAGCGACAGCAGCATCAACAGCAACAGGCTGTTCAGCAACAGGCTCAGCAACAACAGTGTCAACAGCGAACAACTCTTCAGCAACAGGCTCAGCAACAGCAACCTTAGCAGCAACAGGCTCTTCAGCGGCGGGCTCTTCAGCGGCGGGCTCTTCAGTACCAGTCTCAGCTGCAACAGGCTCAGCGACAGCGGCCTTAACAGCGACAGGTCCCTCAGAAGCAGGCTCAGCAGTTACAGACTCCTCAGCAGCAACAGGCTTTTCAGCTGAAGGCTCAGCGACAACGGCGACTACAGAAACAGGCTCTTCAGCAACAGGCTCAGCGACAACAGCGACAACAGCCTTAGCAGCGTCAGGCTCTTCAGCAGCCGGCTCAACGACAGGTCCCTCAAAAGCAGGCTGAGCGGCTACAGGCTCCTCAGCAGCAACTGGCTGTTCAGCAGAGGGCTCAGCAACAACAAGGTCAGCAGCAACAGGCTCTTCAGCGGCAGTCTCAGCAGCAACAGGCTCAACAGCAGCAACAGAGACAGGCTCTTCAGCAGCAGCTTCAGCGGCAATAGGCTCTTCAGTAGTGGGCGCAGCGACAACGGCCTCGAGAGCAGCGGGCTCCGCGACAGCAGCTTTAATAGCGATAGGCTCTTCAGCGGCAGTCTCAGCAGCAATATGCTCAACAGCGACAGGCTCAGCAGCATCAGGCTCAGCGGCAACGGCCTTAACAGCAACATGCTCCTCGGGAGCGAGCTCAGCTACAGTAGACTCGACAGCAACTAGCTCAACAGCGACAGGTTCTTCTGCTCCAGAATCAACGACGACAGAGTCGAGAGAAACAGGCTTTTCAGCTGCAGGCTCAGCGACAACAGGCTCCTCGGCAGCGGGCTCTGCTACATCAGGCTCTTCAGCTGCAGGCTCAGCAACAGGCTTTTCAGTAGCGGCCTGAGTAACAACAGCATCAACAGCAACAGGCTCCTCAGCAGTGGGGTCAGGGACAACGCCCTTGACAGCAGCGGGCTCCGGGACAGCCTCAGAAGGGACTTGGTTTTGAGATGAAGGCTCAGCAACAACAGTATCAACTGCAACAGGTTCTTCGATGGCAGCCTCTTCAGCAGCAGCCTCAGCGACAACAGCATCAACAGCAACAGGCTCTTCAGCAGCGGTCTGACTTATAGCAGCCTCAGCAGCAAAAGTCTCAACGGCAATAGCCTTAACAGCTACAAGCTCTTCAGCAGCGGGCTCAGTGACGGCAGTCTCAACAGAAACAGGCTCAGCGACAACAGTGTTAACAGAAACAGGTTCCTCAGTAGCAGGCTCAGCGACAGCAGGCTCAACAGCGATAGGCCCTTCATCAATAGGCTCTTCAGTAGTAGGCCCAGCGACGACGGCCTCAACAGAAACAACCTCCTCAGTAGCAGGCTCAGCGACAGTAGCCTCTTCAGCAACAGGCTCAGCAACAGGCTCAGCGACAACGGCCTCGACAGCAACAGGCTCTTCAGCAGTAGGCTCAACAGCGACAGGCTTTTCAGCAGCCTCAACAGAAACAGACTCTTCAGCAGCGGGTTCAGCGACGGTAGCTCCAACAGAAATAGATTTTTCAGCGGCAAGCTGAGCGACAGCAGCCTTTTCAGTGACAGGCAGTTCAGCATCAGACTCAGAGGCAACAGTTTCAACGGCGACGGGCTCTTCGGCTGCAAGCTCAGCAACAACAGGTTCTTCAGCAGGAGGCTCAAAAGCAGCAGGCTCAACAACAGCAGACTCAGCTACAACAGTGTCCACAGTAACAGGCTCTTCAGCTACAGGTTCGGGAACAACAGCCCTAACAGCGACAGGTTCCTCAGAAGTAGGCTCAGCAGTTACAGGCTTTTGAGCACCAGACTGAGCCACAACGGCTTCAACAGAAATAGGCTCAACAGCGACAGACTCTTCGGCTGCGGGCTCTTCGCTAGCAGGCTCAGCTGCAACGGGCTCAGCGACGACAACGTCAACAGCAACAGGCTTTTCTGCAGCATGCTCAGCGATAACAGCCTTAACAGCGGCAGGCTCTTCAGCAGCATCAACAGAGACAAGATCTTCAGCTTCAGGCTCAGCGACAGCAGGCTCAACAGCGATAGGCTCTTCAACAACAGGCTCAACAGCAGCAGGCTTAACAGCAGCAGGCTCAACAGCAGCAGCTTCAGCAGCAATAGGCTCTTCAGCAGCGGTCTCAGCGACAGCAGCCTCAGCAGCAGGCTCAGCGGTAACAGCCTTAACAGATACAGACTCTTCAGCTTCAGGCTCAGCGACAACAGTCTTATCAGTGACAAGTTCTTCAGCAACGGGCTCTTCAGCAACAGGCTCAGTAGTGATAGGCTCTTCAATAGTGGGCTCAGCTACAGCAGCTTCAACAGCTACAGGCTCTTCAGCAGCAGGCTCAGCAGTTACAAGCTCCTCAGCAGCAACAGGCTCTTCAGTAGCGGACTCAGCGACAACGGCCTTAACAGCAACAGGCTCTTCAGCAGCAGCTTCAGCAGCAATAGAGTCTTCAGCAGTGGTCTCAGCAGTAACAACCTTAACAGCGACAGGCTCTTCAGCTTCAAGCTCAGCGACAACAGTCTTATCAGTGACAAGTTCTTCAGCAACGGGCTCTTCAGCAACAGGCTCAGTAGTGATAGGCTCTTCAATAGTGGACTCAGCTACAGCAGCTTCAACAGCTACAGGCTCTTCAGCAGCAGGCTCAACAGCGACAGGCTCTTCAATAGCAGGCTCAGCAGCAACCGGCTCAGCGACGACAACGTCAACAGCAACAGGCTTTTCTGCAGCAGGCTCGGCGATAACAGCCTTAATAGCGACAGGCTCTTCAGCAGCCTCAACAGAAACAGGCTGAGTGGAACCAGGCTCAGCGGCAACAGGCGCTTCAGCAGCGGGATCAGCGATGACAGCCTCGACAGAAACAGGTTCCTCAGTAGCAGGCTCTTCAGCTGCAGGCTCAGCCCGAACAGTGTCAACAACAACATGCTCTTCAGTAGTTACAGACTCCGCAGTAGAAAGCTCAGAAGTTACAGGCTCTTCAGTAGTAGTCTCAGCGACAACAGTGTCGACAAAAACAGGCTCCTCAGCAGCAGGCTCAGCAAAAACAAGTTCTTCAGCAGCGGACTGAGCAATAACGGCCTCTACAGAGCCTGGCTCAGCGTTAGCAGCTTCAACAGAAACAGCCACTTCAGAAGCAGGCTCAGCAGCAACAGGTTCTTCAGCAGCAGACTCAGCAACAACTGCCTTAACAGCGACAGCCTCTTCAGCTGCAACCTCAGCAGCAACAGGCTCCTCAGTGGCGGTCTCACATGCAGTAGCCTTAACAGAAATAGCCTCTTCGGCAGCAGTCTCAGCGACAACAGTGTCGACAGAAACGGTCGCTTCAGCAACAGGCTCTTCAGCTGCAGCCTCAGCTGCTACAGGCTCCCAGGCAGCGGGCTCAGCTACAGGAGAATCGACAACTTCCTTGACAAAAATAGGCTCTTCACCAGCAGGCTCAGAGATAGCAGCGTCTCCAACGGCAGGCTCAGCAGCAGTGGACTCAACAGCGACAGGCTCAACGATAACAGGCTCTTCAGCAGTTACAGGCTCATCAGCAGCAAGCTCAGCGACAACTACTTCAACAGAAATAGGCTTTTCAAAAGCGGGCTCAGCGACAGCAGGCTCAACAGAAACAGGTTTCTCAGTAGCAGGCTCGGCGACAGCAGGCTCAACAGCGATAGGCTCTTCAGCGGCAACCTCAGCAGCAACAGACTCTTCAGAAGTGGGCTCGGCGACAACAGTGTTAACAGCGACAGGTTCTTCAGCAGTAGGCTCAGAGGCAACAACTTTAAGGGCAACAGGCTCGTCGGCAGGAGGCTCAGCGACGACGGGCTCAGCAACAGTGGGCTCTTCAGCAGTAGGGTCAGCGATAGTAATATTAGCTACAGCTGCCTCAGCAGCAACAAGCTCATCAGCAGCATACTCATCAGCAGCAGACTCAGCGACAGCAGCAGACTCAGCGACAGCAGCAGGCTCAGCAGCAACAGTCGTAACAGAAACAGGCTGTTCAGCAGCAATAGGCTGTTCAGCAGCGGGCTCAGTGACAACGTCAGCAGCAACAGCGTTTTCAGCTGCAGCCTCAGCGACAACAGTGTCGACAGTAACAGGCTCTTCAGCTGCAGTTTCAGCAACAATAGCCCTAACAGCGACAGGTTCCTCAGCAGTAGGCTCAGCAATTACAGGCTCTTGAGCACCAGACTCTGTCATAACGGCCTCAATAGAAATAGGCTCAATAGCGACAGGTTCTTCAGCTGCGGGCTCAACAGCAGCAGGTTCAACAGCAGCAGGCTCTTCAGGAGCAGGCTCAGCAGCAACAGGCACGTCAGCAGCAGGCTCAGCGACAGTAGCCTCTTCAGTAACAGGCTCAGCAACAGGCTCAGCGACAACGGCCTCGACAGCGACAGGCTCTTTAGCAGTAGGCTCAGCAACGACAGGCTCTTCAACAGTGGGCTCAGCTACAGCAGCTTCAACAGCAACAGGCTCAAAAGCGATAGGCTCTTCAGCAGAAGCCTCTTCAGCGACGAGCTCTTCAGCTGCGGACTTAGCTATAGCAGCTTCAACAGAGATAGGCTCCTCGGCAGCAGCCTCAGCGACAGCAGTGTCGACAGAAACGGTCGCTTCAGTAGCAGCCTCAGCTACAGCAGCTTCAACAGCAACAAGCTCAACAGCGGCGGGCTCTTCATTAGCAGGCTCAGTGACAACAGTCTTAACAGAAACAGGCTGCTCAGCAGCAGCCTCAGCAACAACGGTTTCAACAGAAATAGGCTGATCAGCAGCAGGCTCTTCAGCGGCAGGCTCAGCCACAGCAGCATCAACACCGACAGGTTCTTCAAAGACGGGCTCTTCAGTAGCAGGTTCAGCGACGGCAGCCTCAAAAGCAATAGGCTCTTTAGCTGTAGGCTTAGCAGCAACAGGCTCCTCAGCAGCAGGCTCAGCAACAACAGGTTCTTCAGCTGCACGCTTAGCGACGACAGCCTCATCACCAGTTGGCTCAGCAGCAGCGGGCTCAACTACAGCATCAACAGCAACAAGCTTTTCAGCAGCGGTATCAGCGACAGCGGCTTCAACAGCGATAGGCTCTTCAGCTACAAGCTTGGTTACAACGGCGTCGACAGAAACAGGTTCTTCAGCAACAAGCTCTTCAGCAACAGGCTCAGCGACAACGGTGACAACAGCCTTAGCAGCGACAGGCTCTTCAGCAATAGGCTCGGCGACAACGGCCTCATTAGAAACAGGCTCCTCAGAAGAAAGCTCAGAAGCAGGCTCAGTGACAACAGTGTTAACAGCAACAGGCTTTTCAGAAGCAGCCTCAGTAGTAACAGGTTCTTCAGCAGTCTCTGCAGCAATAGGCTGTTCAGTAGAAGGCTCAGCGACAGGCTCTTTAGCAGTGGGCTCACTGACAGTAGCCTCAACAGAGAGGGGCTCAGCAACAGCAGGCTCTTCAACAGTAGGCTCAGCAGTAGCGGGCTCAGTGATAGCAACATCAGCTATAGCTGCCTCAGCAGCAACAGGCTCATCAGCAGCAAACTCAGCGACAGTAGCGTCTTCAGCAATAGGTTCTTCAGCGGCAGCCTGAGCAGCAACAGTCTCAGCAGTAGCAGGCTCAGCAGCAACAGTCTTAACAGAAACAGGCTCTTCAGCGGCGGGCACTTCAGTACTAGTCTCAGCTGCAACAGGCTCAGCGACAGCAGCCTTAACAGCGACAGGCTCTTCAACAGGCTCAACAGCGATAGGCTCTTCAGAAGCAGCTTCAGAAGCAATAAGCTGTTCAGCAGCGGGCTCAGCGACAACAGCCTTAACAAAGACAGGCTCAGCAGCGACAGACTCTTCAGTTGGAGCATCAACAGCAGCATGCTCAACAGCGATGAGCTCTTCAGCAGAGGGCTCAGCAACAACAAGGTCAGCAGCAACAGGCTCTTCAGCAACAGGCTCAGCAGCAACAGGCTCAACAGCAGCAAGCTCAACAGCGACAGGCTCTTCAGCTGAGGGCTCTTCACTAGCAGGCTCAGCAGCAACGGGCTCAGCGACAGCAGCATCAACAGAAACAGACTCTTCAGGAGCAGACTCAGCAGCAACAGGCACCTCAGCAGCAGGCTCTGCAACAGCAGCCTCAACTACAGCAGCCTCAGCAGCAATAGTCTCAGCGACAGCAGGCTCAGCGACAGCAGGCTCAGCGACGACAGGCTCTTCAACAGTGGGCTCAGCTACAGCAGTTTCAACAGCAACAGGCTCAACAGCGACAGCCTCTTCAGCAGTAGGAATAGCGACAATGGCCTCGACAGCAGCGGGCTCTGCGACAGCAGCGTCAATAGCAACAGGCTCTTCAGCAGCAGCCTCAGCGACGGCAGAGTCGAGAGAAACAGGCTCTTCAGCAGCAGTCTCTTCAGCGACAGGCTCTTCTGCTGCAGGCTCAGCAACAACAGTGTCAACACCGACAGGCTCTTCAGTGGCGGGCTCTTCAGTAACAGACTCAGCTGCAACGGGCTCAGCGACAGCAGCCTTAACAGCGACAGGTCCCTCAGAAGCAGGCTCAGCAGTTACAGGCTCCTCAGCAGCAACAGGCTCTTCAGTAGCGGACTCAGCGACAATGGTCTTAACAGCAACAGGCCCTTCAGCAGCTGGCTCAGCAACAACAGTGTCAACAGCAACAGGCTCTTCAACAGCAGGCTCAGCAGTGACAGTCTCTTCAGTAGCGGGCTTAGCAGCAACCTCCTCACCAGCGACAGGCTCTTGAGATACAGGCTCAGCAACAGGCTCAGCAACAACAGCATCAACTGCAACAGGTTCTTCGATGGCAGCCTCTTCAGCAACAGGCTCAGCGACAACGGCTTCAACAGCAGCAGGCTCCTTAACAGCAGGCTCAGCCACACCAATCTCAGCAGCAACAGGCTCAGCAACAGGAGGCTCTTCAGCCGTAGGCTCAGCAATAGCGGGCTCAGCGACAGCAACATCAGCTACAGCTGCCTCAACAGCAACAGGCTCCTCGGCAGCAGGCTCCTCAGCAGCAGGCTCAGCAGCAGCCTTATGAGAAATAGGCTTTTCAGCAGCAGGCTCAGCGACAAAGGCCTTTTCATCGACGGGCTCTTCAGCGATAGGCTCTTCAGCTGCAGACTCAGCTACAGCAGCTTCAACAGAGATAGGCTCTTCAGCAGCGGTCTCAGCAATAACAGCCTTAACAGCGACAGGCTTAGCTACAGCAGCATCAATAGCAACATGCTCTTCGATGGCAGTCTCAACTACAGCAGCCTCAGCTGCAACAGTCTCAGCTGCAACAGCCTTAACAGCAACAGTTTCAGCTGCAACAGCCTTAACAGCGACAGTCTCAGCAGCAGCGGGCTCAGCGACAGCAGCCTCTTCGGCTACAGTCTCTTTAGCTGCATGCTTAGCGGCAATGGCCTTAACAGCAGCAGGCTTTTCAGCAGCAAGCTCAGTGACAACAGCCTTAACAGAAACAGGCTCTTCAGCGGCGGGCCCTTCAGTAGCAGGCTCAGCAGCAACGGGTTCAGCGACAGCAGCATCAACTTCAACAGGCTCTTCAGCAGCGGGTCCAGCAACAACAGCCTCAGTAGTAATAGCCTCTTCAGTAGCAGATTCAGCAGCACCAACCTGAACAGCAACAGGCTCAGCAGCAGTAGACTCAACAGTAGCCTTCTCAGCAACAGCAGGCTCAACAGAAGACTCAGCAATAGTAGACTCGACGGTTACCGGTTCAGCAACAACAGGCTTAGTATCAGTTTGCTCAGTAGCATCAGGTTTGATAATGGTAGGTTCGGTAGCATCTTCACTTGTCGTACGTTCAGACTCAGCGGGCTCGACCGTGGGTTCAACAATAGCATTTTCTGTAACTGGCACGCTAATTTCCTGATCAACGGCAACAGCTTCCAAAGCAAGGGGCTCGACAGCAGCAGAATCAGTAGTATCAGACTCGGCAGCAGTATGCTCAGATTCGGTCTGATCAGCAGTAACCGGCGCAGAGACATCAATTTCAGTAGCTGCTGGTTGAGGCTCAGTGTTTGTAGACACATCACCAGCGGTTTCAGCGATGGAAGATTCAACAGTATCAGGCTGCGCGGCAGAAGACTCAAAATTAGCGGTCTCGTCGCTATTGTTGACATCCAATGTCAACGACTCTAGAATCTCTGCAGGCTTTTGGTTGGTCTCAGTGCTGCCACCAACGCTCTCAGGCTCTACAGCAGAGACCTCCGCATGTGCGTCTGCAACGTTCACGTTGGAATCCTCTACAGTAGTCTCCACTTTAGGTTTAGCGGAAGGCACAGCCGCACTATGCAGAGACTCCGCTACAGGAACAGCATCAAGATCATTTACCGTAAGCGGTTCTGCAAGGGCAGGCTCGATAACAGTACCAGTGGCTCCGTCTTCGCTAGGTTCGGGTGCTTCATCAGCAGGAATGGTACCAACGACATTTGTGGTTTCAGAGAGAACCACAGGTGATAAAACTGACTTTTCAATGGTAGCATTGGGTGCGTCCACTGGAAGATCTGAAACAGGCAATTTTAAGTCTTCCTCCTCTTGCTGCTCAAATGTTTCTTCTGAAATAAGATTAGACAAATGATCCTTCAACTCACTAACCTCGTTAGCTGCAGTATCTGAAGAATCCGAAGTGACAATATTTTTAATATTAGATTCTAGCAGCGTGTTCTTTTCTGCGAGAAAATCAGGGCTTGTAGAGTCAAGTAGATCAGTGGGAATGCTAGTAACAGTGGTAGATGCAGGGTTAACAATGAGGGAGTTGGGTTGCGATGCAATAGCCTCAGTAGACAAAGTCTGTGTAGGCTTCAAGTCATTAGTAGCAGGTGCGTCAATGGCAACCTGTTTGATAGATTGGTCATTAGTTGAGAGTGCGTCAGAAACAAGCTCACCATTGGAGGAAGAAGGCTGGGCAGAATCAATTTGTGATCTGATAGAATCATCAAGTTCCTTGTTTTCAAGTGCAATTTCAGGTTCCTTGAGTTTTTCATCCTTGATAAAATCAATGGGTAATCTAAAAGCTTAGTTAGTGTTCTTCATTCATGACTTGTAAAATATGCAAACAAAAATCATCTTACTGTTTGGAATCAGAAAGCAACTCAGCCTTTTCTTCGACCAGATTGTGGGTCATGTTCAATATAGACTCAGTGTGGTCTTTAATTGTAACATGCGACGGCTCAGTCTGCCCCTCAATTTTAGGTGATGGCTCATGGGCAAGAGTGTCGGTAGAGCTGTCAGTATCATAGTGGAGACTACTGTTTGGGTTGTTAGAATTGTGGGCTGTCTAAAATACTAATTGAAACCAACTTACTTATCCTCCAATTCAATTTTGTTCTCAACTCCAGCTGAGGTAGGAAGACTAGCGTTAGAGGAGGATTCAGTAGCGATTTCCGCCAAGTTGATGCTGGAATAATAAGTTAGTCGATCATCGGTAGCTTGAGGCAGTACAGCATGTACTTACTGTGTGTAGTCATGGACATCCAAATCAAAACCAGTCTGATCGATTGAGTCAGCTTGCACTGACTCTGTCTTTTCTACAGAAAGCTCAGTTGATTGGCTGAGCTCATTGATAAGTTGATCTCCCGCAGTACTGTCGTTAATCAGGTCATACTGCTTAATCATAATATTATGCTGATGCGGGGAATGCAAAATATCAGTGTCCGTGATGTTATTTTCATGATTTTCTGCACTGTAGAGATCAGGGGTAGCAGTGGATTCCCTCACGACGGTGACACTGTCGAGTTCAGGAGTATCGGCAGTACTGGTTGTGCTGGCATTATTGCTGGATTGTTCGGTGGATACTTCAGCTTCGCGGTCGGGGATTGCCGCAGTGTGATCAAGTTCAGAAATATTTTCAACAGCAGATGAAATAATACTGTGTGAAAAAATAATGTTAGTGATAAAATATTGCAACAAAAGTGGGTTTATTATGAAATTCTTCATTCCGTACCTGATTGAATCATCACCCTCAGCAATAATGGTACGAGGTTTCTGCAATTCAGGAGATTTTTCAGGCTCAATTGCAGAGATCGGATCAAGCGCGGTTTGGGTGTTGGTATCGTCACCCCTAGAAATTTGTCAGTCACGAAAGTCACTTCGCTATCAGAACAATAAGAAAAGTACGTACATGGGGAGGGAAGCACTCGTATTATCTTGGTTGTCGACATTAGGGACATAGACAGCCGTTTTTACGGATGCATTGGCTAGACTTATAGTGGACTCATCAAACGGTACATCCTTTTCAGGAGCATCATTTTCATGGTTCAAATCAGTAGCATCCAAATAATTGTTCAAGAAACCATGTTCAATAGGAAGAATTTTGGCAGCAGTGTCCAACTTCCATTCACCGTCCACTACATACTTGTAGATGATGGGAAAGTCCATGGTTTCTTTGAAACTAATGGTTTTAACAAAATTACCGGTAGTGTCTGGAGTCAATTGAATCGATTTTGACCAGTCGTCAAAATTACCAGTTACAAAAACGGTATTAGGGCCCTTAGGCCTAAAATACAACAATATTGTTAGTCAAATTCTAAGGTTGTGCTCTAAAGTGATCACAAAATACTAACCAATTAAACTTGAACATCGTAAGAGATTAGGATGAGAAAATTTGAGAAGTTTGAGAAAAAAAGAAAAAGATCAAGATATTATCTAGTGTTAATTTGTGTAATTGAAGAAAAGAAAGAAAGAAAAAAAAAAGAGAAGAGAAGAGAATTTCAATGGTTTTATAATTAAATATTTTTTCTTTTTTTGTTAAGTATTCTTATTATTGGCATCAAGTAGTAATCAGTACATCAGGCTTACAAACTCCAAAGTTTGAAAGTTTGTGGAGCCTCAATGCTAATTGGAACAACCTTGTTAGCATCTTCTTCGTCATTACTGCTGTCTTTGGTGTTGTTGGCAACTACAGCCGCGGTTGTCTTCTTCAGCTTATCGACTCGCAGCTTTTCGCCGATCAGTCGCTTGGCTGAGCTGGTTAGATCGGCAGCTTCTTTTTCGTTTGTCGCGTTTAGAGCGGCCTGGAATTTATCATTCACCAAATCGACCTGCTTCTTTAGTGCCAACCGATCTAGGTAGAGTTCCTCTTTTTCTCTCTCAAGTCGCTGCTTTTCGGCTTCAATGTGGTCTTCGACTTGCTTAAATCTATTAAGTTTGAGTTGAAACTTTTCAAGCTCAAGTTGAACAAGCTTTTGTAGTTTCTGGCTCAGTCCTGCCTTCTCAATATCAGCAAGAATCTCGCTTCTTTCTACCAGGCTCTTTTTGACATTTTCATCATTTTTCTTGACAAACTTTTCGAATGCCTCATAAAGTTCGTCTTCGTTGGGGGAGGCACCTTTCGATGATTGGTTATTTGTAGCGTTTCTGACAAGATACGGGTCTTCAATTGGCAGTTGCAAGAACTTGTAGATACAGCTCTCTTTGTTTCTGGTACCGACATGGTAGGCAATTGAATTCCAGTCGTCTTCATACATCTCGATTGCTTCTAGCAGCAGCAGGACTTCCTGGTCGGTCCATTCTGTCGCCGACGCCTGGGTCTGTTCAATCTTGATAAAGTCTGCACTAGTGAAGTTGGCGGGAAAAAGACCATTCTGGAAGCACAGGGCACTAATTGCCTGCTTTGATCTAAGATTATGGTATCTGATCTTGGTCACATCGTCACCACACGTGTAGCAGTTGTAGGTTCTTGTGTTAATAGCACTGAGCTGGCGCTGACTCTCGTCATGTAAAGCGATGGCATCAGCAGCTGAGTCGTAAAAGTTTTTTCGGATGCTTAAACTAGTGATGTTAGGTTGACTGTGCGATTTGTCCGACACCTCTTCTTTCACAGGCTCCTTGGAGGGTGGTAACGGCTTGTCGCCTACAAAGGGCTGTAGTCCCTGGGGTGTGTCGAGGATAATTTGGAAGTGGCCAGTAAACTGGGGCCCAATAAACGAGGGCCTGGTCTCGGGGTCAATCTGGTAGTTGATTAGACCCCACTGCTCCAAGAAACTATGAACTCTCATAAGAGTGCAAACATCACCAGCAAGGTTTCTTCTGCAAGCAGTAACCGTCAAGTACTCGGATGGGTTAAGTCTGTACGTATCAATCATGAATGTTCGGTACTCGTTGTAAATTTCGGGAGTCTTTGTTCTGTGTTTGTCGTTGAAAAACTCAGGTAGCGACTGCTTCTCAATGTCGTGAAACTTGCTGCGGTCAAACCAAGCGGCGAAGGATGGGATTATAACGCGATGTGTTTGTTTTGCAAGGAAGCTCCGAGCCTTGTCCTCAATCTGACGGCGGGAGTCCTCGTCGGTGTTTTTGTTATCAATGAGGGTGGAGGGCTGTGGCGCCTGGTCCTTTTCGGGCTCCTGCTTCTGTTCAACAGCAGGAGAGGGCTCAGCAGGGACTTCTTCACTAGTCGTCATGATAATACTATTAAGGCTATTAAGGTCGTGTCTGGATGTTGGCTACGCGAAGAAAGGAACAAATTTGAAAACGAAAAGCCTGAAATTGAAAGATTCACGCGTCCTGGAGTTGGAGGAAAACAAACATGAAAAAAAATGGTGGTTGTGGGAGAATACTGAAATCTACGCTGGACGCCGTATATATCAGCATCAGCCATAATATTGATTTGTCATGCTGATGTAATGTTTATTACATAAACATTGTTATAAGAGCCTTATGACATGAGCCCTGTAAAATCTTTAAACCCAACGGTTATTTGAGCCGACGCGAAAATTAAATCCCAAATTTGTTTTTAAAATTTTTCCAGTTGCCTACTCTTCTCTAGACCCGACCTTAGCATCATCAGAGTGTATTCTTCTGCATAGACTAATAGCATGAGCGACGACGACTCTTCGCTTTACACTTCTCAGACTAATGAAGACGAGGATGACCTTTTTGACAAGACTGAGGCTGCATCCAGCGCCTCGCCCGCGCCACCTGATGAGCCGATACTGGTTGAAGAGGGTGAACAGTACGAGCGCGTTCGCTTTCTAATTGAAAAATCGAAAATTTACTCATCAATTTTAGCAGAGCAGCTTAAGGAGCAGAATAAAAAGTATCATCGACCGTGGCTTAGCAAAAATGCCGATGATTCCAGTAAAAATAGCGCGACAGGACTAGTGCAACCCAAACTGCTGACAGGGGCAAAGCTGCACGAATACCAACTGGAGGGTGTCGCCTGGCTCATTTCATTATATGAAAATGGTCTTAACGGCATTCTGGCAGATGACATGGGATTGGGGAAGACGATTCAAACAATCGCATTCATGGCATATTTAGTGGAGAACAATGTAAGTGGGCCCTTCATCATCGTGGGTCCGCTCGCAACACTGGGCCACTGGACATCAGAATTCAAGAAATACGCGCCAGATATTGAATGCGTGCAGTATTATGGCGCGAAGTCGCATCGTCTCCAATTGCGACAAAAGTACTTTTCAAAAATGGGTCTTGCTGATCATCGGTCCGTGGTTGTCATTACAACTTATGAAATGATCAAATACGATGTGAGATCGCTGTCACGAGTTGACTGGAAGTACATGGTAGTGGATGAAGGGCATCGCCTGAAAAACATCAAATCAGTTTCACTGCGACATCTCAAAGCACTCAAGAGCTCCAGCAAACTGCTCTTGTCTGGAACCCCACTTCAAAACAACATCTCAGAACTGTGGACCCTATTGAACTTTCTATTGCCAGACATTTTTTCTGATCTAGATATGTTCAAATCCTGGTTTACGGACCCTGCCGACAAGCGCAAAAAAAACCCTATTAGCATTCGTTTCAATCACGACATGATCATGAAGATCCACGACATCCTGCGACCCTTCCTGCTACGGCGGATGAAATCGCTTGTACTTAAGCATTTACCACCTAAACGCGAATACGTTATATATACGACATTCACCGAGCATCAGATGCATCTCTACGAAATGATTGCGCAGGGTAAACTCCGCGAGTTTCTGGAAGAAGAGCTGCTTAAATCATACGACCCTAAGGGTAAAAAGGGGTTTCGTCAGCGATTTGAGCGTGAGCGCGGAAAAACGCTCCTTAACGACTACAAGAATGAATTTACTTTTGATTTTTCGGAGTATGACGACATATTTGGCGATATTGAAGAGGATGATACTGACGAATCGGGACAAGTTAGATACCGTAACACGGACCATCTAGATATTTCCGACGAGAAGGAGAGTCAGAAGCAGCAGAAGACTGGCCGCAATCGCAAACGGAAGCTGAAGCGCACTGGAGTGGTGCCTTCCAAGCGTCAGCGCAAGTACGACGACGAGTATCAGGAATATGTGCGTGACAAACGGCGGTACTTACACAAGAACATGCTCAATTATCAGCATTCTCTGCGCATGTCCTGTGGATCGTCGCTACTTTTAAACTATCCGTTCAATCTAACTAATGACGAAGAGCTCACAAATGTCCTTAAGTATTCTGCCAAGATGAAGTCTCTTGAGGATTTATGCAAGGGCCTTGTTGCGCGTGGGCATCGTACTATCATTTTTTCACAGTTTCTAGGAATGCTTGACATTATTGAGGATTGGGCTACCCAGACAATGGAGTGGAAGGTGTGCCGCATTGATGGCCAGACACCAGTAGATGTGCGGCAGGAGCAGATGGAATTGTTTCGCACCGACGAGTCTTATCCGCTTTTTCTTCTTTCAACGCGTTCTGGTGGTCTGGGCATTAATCTCACGAGTGCTGACACCGTTATTCTCTTTGACAGCGACTGGAATCCACAGATCGATTTACAGGCTATGGACCGTGCTCACCGCATTGGTCAGTCCCGTCCTGTAATTGTTTATCGATTGGCAGTCCGCTCCAGCTTTGAAGAGCGCGTTATCCAACTCGCAAACAAGAAAAAGGAACTTGAACAAGTTGTCATCGAGGAAGGTAACTTTTCGGGATTACTTGCCGCCACTGAGGCTGAGGAATCTGAGCTTTATCAAGAGCGGTTACACCAACAGATTGTCAAGCTTCTTAAAACCGTGGGTTCAAAGAATAGTTTGCAATTGCTGCGTGATGACTTTGAAAAGTTTGGTCCCGCATACTCACCCCTCGCAGACCAGGAAGTGCTAGAAAAAATCCTAGACCGGACCGATGCCGCGTATACTAATCACGAAACACAGCAGCTTGGTGATTTCATTGTTCCTATTTTTTAATCAGGCTTTATCTATACTTATATATGTTATTTTTTAATGCCTACTTATTTATTGATTTTTTGGTTGTTTTTTTTTTTTTTTTCGGATTAACCGCGTCACCCTCCATATCCAGCAAGACCTCAACGCGTTGACGTGTATGTCACCTGATCTATAAATATTCGGAAATAAAGTGTATTTTCCAAATTTGGCTCTGGTTGGTTCAGAAACCCTCGAAAAAAGCCTCTGATTATTCTCACGCACAACCCGAAATCGCAACCCCTTAGTGGAACCAGTTTTTTCTCAATACCTTCTTGTCAACGCCAGCATCAACACTAGCACCACACACATACACACCAGTATTTTCAAACCATCATGTCTTACGTCGATACTTTGATTCAGTCTTTGCCCTCCACCCAGGACGGCCTTTTACCCTCGTGGCTTCTTTTTGTACGTCTTTTTTCTCTTATATTGGAGGCAGCCGTCTTGGCCCTTATATTATTGCTTTATATCCAGCATTAATTTGACAACCGCTAACATAGTTTTTATTTTGTATGTATGGATATAGGTTTCTGCCGTGTCGGTCTTCAATTCTGTTCAGACATACATTTCGGGACTTGAACTTACCCGCAAGGTTTACGACAATAAGCCACAAGAAGTCACTAACTTGTCGGCTCGTACTTTTGGCACTTGGACCGTGCTCGCCAGTATCATCCGTTTCTACGGAGCGTACTATATTTCGGATCCTGTGTAAGTTATAGCAAACTCTTTTCTCGATAAACTATATATTTACCTGGATCGCCTTAAATCTGCGACTAACGTTTTTTTTTGTTTTTTTCTGTTTTAGTGTCTACAATCTTACCTTTTCATCTTTTCTGTTGGCTGGTGCTCATTTTGCTTCTGAATGGCTTGTTTATAAGACTGTCAAGTTCGGCAAGGGCCTTGCCGGCCCCCTGATCACTGCGTCTCTCACCATCACCTGGATGACTCTCCAAAGAGATTTCTACGTCAAGGTCTAAAGCTAGGGTCTGTTCAAACAAAAATTTCATAATAGGATACATATAATAAAAAAATAAAAATAAAAAAATAATACAGATAACAATAATAGAATAATATAATAGCAATTCACGGGTTGGGTTAGTTGGTTGGCGCATGCTTTTTCAAAGTATCGATAACATCTCCCAGTAATCTCTTGAATGCACTCTTGTCCAGCGTAACTAGGCGCAGTTTAGTCTTGCTGGTGACTGTGGCCTGACGGGGCAGGTCATTGATGAGTGCAATTTCGCCAAAGTAGCCACCCTTGGTAAGTGTCTGCACAACACCCTCGGACTTCTTAGTGACCTCCGCTTCACCGTCTTCGATAATGTAAAACTGCTCGCCAACGTCTCCTTCTTTGATAATGACTTGGTTCGGTTCGTAAACTTCCGTGGACAAAGCGTCAGCAAGTTTACTGATTGCATATGAGTCTAATCCACGCAAAATAGGGACTTCCTTGAGGAAGTTGCCATAGAGCTTACGCTTAGCCGAAGTCTTGTCAAGCAAAATACGGCGGAATGTCAGTCTATCAAGAGCCCACAAGACTGATTCAGTTTTGGCCGTGACAGTAGCAGCACGCGGAGAGTTGTACATAAGCGCAAGCTCACCAAATGAAGAACCAGGCTCGGCACTTCCCACATTCTCGCCATTAACAGTGAAATCTAAAGAGCCGCTTTCGACAATGTAAAAGAAGTCACCCTCATCGCCCTGCTTAATGACAACGGTGCCAGCAGGGACCTTCTTTTCTTCAAGGGCTGAAAGTACACTCTTGCGCGACTCCTCGTCCAAGTTAGCAAATAGGAAGTTTTGGCCTACAGACTTATTGAGACGTTCCAATTGAGCTGGTGTGAGGTGCTTTTTGTTATTGGGTTCAAACGAGGCGCCCGAGAACGAAGTAGGGTTCAAGCTCTCAGCACTAACAGAGGTTCTACGGTTGGCGTTGAAATTGATAGGGAAATGGCCATTGAATCTTCCAGCCGCTGATGTAGCAGCCGATCGCAGCGAGCCACCAAAGGAAGACAAAAAGAGACTGCCAGATGCAGCAGAATTGCCCGTGCTGTTAGGTGTGATGCTTGCGCTGGTCGGGCTGGCAGTGCTTGCGGGGTCCACACTTCCTTCATGTGAAAAGAGCTTAGTTTTAAATGCTGAGAAGTGGCCACCAATCCCGGAGTTCGCCTCATGGGGCTCCTCGGGGATAGAGGCCGGATCTATGCTCTCAGTTTGTGATCTCTGTCTCGGGCCAGGCTTCAATTGCTGTTGCTTCTTCTGCTCTAAACGGGAGTTGAAGTAGTTTGCGCAGAACTCCAGGACGTCCTTAGGCTGTTTAGCCAGAACCTCCTTGTTCAACGTGTTCAGCTCATCTAGATACTCTTGGGGTAAAGACATTTTGGTGATTGCGGTGGAGGATGAAGAAGGGAGTGAAAGGGAGGAGGAAAAGTGGCAATTCGAGTGGCGGTGGTGGTAATAAAGTAAATTTGGATAAACAAAGGACGAGTTGGAAATTAGAATTTAGACTCTGTTGGCAAGCGGTGTCGCCTTGCTTGGCTGCTTTTTATTTCCCTTTGCGAAATTGAGTTTGCGCTCAACGGTGTAGACTTTAAGTGAAAGCACTTAGAAGCTTTCATAAGGACCATGTCTTATCTACAATAACTTGAAAATACTCAAATTTCTCAGGCATTAACAGCATGTAAAAAGTCTTGATAATCTATTCGTGTTAGGGGGTTATTTATTTATAAATACAGTGATCCTGCAGACACAAGATCACGTTTAATCAGATCCATTGCGTTCTTCATCTTCTCCTGCAGTTCTGTGTTACCGATAATCTTCGCCGCATCCATCATCTGTCGGATCAGCTCCTCCAGCCGTCGGAACAGTCGAATCAGACTGCCCTCGTACACGTCGGTCATTTTGCAAATTTGAGCAAATGTGGCACCCTTGCACCAATGGTATACCACGTCCATCAGCTCAAACTTGAATTTGCCCACGTAGTCCTCAACAACTACGTTCAACTTGCAGTGACGCGACACCTGAGCAATACGCTTTGCAATATCCTTGAGAGCGTTGTAGGGGGCTTGCAGCTCGGGGTTCAACGCTGGGGCTTCCTTAGTCTTCTCATCAAAGACAAAGCAACTCAGCAGCGCTGCGCACTGTTCAGGGGAGAGATCACTGAACGTGCCATTGAAAATCATCTCCGTCAAAACCAGCTCATCACCACTTGAAATCTCGCAAGCAACACGGCCCTTCAATTCCACGATATCGTTGGCTGTGGTGAACTCCAATGTTCTCAGAACTCGTTTTCTGCAACGCAGTTCATCTAACTGCATGATTGACTGGGCCTTGGTCAGCTGGGCTTTAACTTCTTTGCCCTCTTTGATGATGGCCATTTTCTTGGAGTACTGCTCATAAATCTCATCCTTGTTCTCAATCTTGTTAAATTCACTAGAATTTAGACGCTCCTCTAGCAGCTCAACCTTGGACAGTAATTTCTTGAAACTCTCGTCCTTAATCTTCATGTTCTTCACCGGATCTAAAGTATCGATTCCCTTGGGGAAACGCTTTTTAATCTCGGATATGCTCTTGCCAACCGTGCGGCGCTGCGCGGGAGTCGTGAGTTCCTTAGGCATGTAGATTCTCAAATTACCAACCCGTTTCAGCGAGCTCAAAGTAACTGTGATAATTTCCATCTTTCCATCTTTTTCGCTGGAAGGAGGGATAATGCCGGGATGCAGTAGTGGACTACCAGCACGTTGTAGGTTCATAGGCGCGGTGCTAGCAACAAGGACTAGAATATCAACAAGGACCATCTCATGATCAGGGAGAGGTTCCTGGTGCTTCTTGGGACCAGTCTTTCTCCTGTCAAACTTAACAATGGCACCCCAGCCAAAGTCTAGATCCTTGACTTTAACATACGCCAGTCTGCCAGGTTGCAAAAATGGCTGAATGTAATCAGGATGGGTGATGATGTGGTTGATGTCATCTTTGTAGCCGGAAAGCTGATGCTGCAAGTCGTAGTACTCTCTAGCCAGTTCTTCTTTTTCAACATCAATAGCCTCAACCTTTTGTTTAAGTTCAATGAGTTTGGTCTCCAACTGGGGGATGTTCTCCTGATTCTGGAATTGGTAAAAGCATCGCTCTAGCATGAATTCTGGGGAAATACCTTCAACTCTCAGCAAGTTGAGAATCATATTATAACTCAAATGGAAGGCAGAGTCCAAACGGTCAGCCTCACCCTTAACCATACTCTTGGCAACAGCGGGCTCCATTTGTTCGTCGAGCATCATGATAACAATACCTCTGTCATCGAGACCACGACGACCGGCTCTACCACTCATCTGAATGTACTCACCACCAGAGACCCATCTGAAATCCTTACCATCAAACTTTCTCACACTGGTAAAAACGACAGTTTTAGCAGGCATATTGAGACCGATCGAGAAAGTCTCTGTAGCAAACAAGACCTTGATAAGACCCTCCTGAAACAGAATCTCAATAACCTCCTTTAAAATAGGAAGCAATCCTGAATGATGAATACCAATACCTCTCTTGAGCAAAGGCAGAATATTGTCGATCTGAGGCAGTTGACGATCAGCCTCGGAAAGTTGTGAAATAGCATTCTTGAACACCTTGGAAACCATGTCGGCTTCTTCGCTTGAGTTGAAGTTAAGTTTGCTAATCTTTAAAGCGAGAGACTCGCAGTCACGTTTACTGAAACTGAAGACAATGACGGGGTTGTAATTCTTCAGCATAATCATCTTGACGATCTTGTAAATATCGGAAACATCTAGAAACAAAATTAGTACAATGTAGAGTAGAAAAGTTCAAAAAGGACTTACCCTTGCGGCCACCTTTAGCGATCTTGCCCTTCTTATGCTTAGCATCAACTGAGGCAGAGTCTTGGCCCATCTTATCACCCAAAGAGCCCATCGCCTTCTGAAAGTTCTCCTCTCTAAACAACCCCTTCTCATCAACAACCAGGTGAATGCCCTCACCGCCAGCAGGGAAGAGATAGTGTTGTAAAGGAGTCGGTCTGAAGTTAGTGTAGACGACATGGCAAGGTTGGTTATGAGTCTTGCAAATCCACTCGGCAAACTGCATGGCGTTGGGGATAGTAGCGGAGAGGAAGACGTAGTGAACATTGTCAGGAAGCAAAATAATGGTCTCTTCCCAGACCACACCTCTCTCAGAGTCTCTCATGTAATGGATTTCATCGAAAATGACCCATGCGACTTCACGCATGATCTCAGAACCACGGTAAAGCATAGATCGTAGAATTTCGGTGGTCATGACCAGACATGAAGCATCGGGATTGATAGTAACGTCACCAGTCATCAAGCCAACATCACCAAAATCAGCCTGGAGTTCTCTATATTTCTGGTTACTCAGAGCTTTGATTGGAGATGTGTAAATGACTCTCTGTTTGTCTCTTAAACTTTGTGCAATAGCATATTCCGCCACAACGGTCTTACCGGCGGAAGTATGAGCGGAAACAAGAACAGACTCGTTTCTTTCAATTGAAGCAACCGAAACAGCTTGAAAGGGATCCAAAGTAAATGGATATTTTCTGGCGGGGTTAGTCGACTTGTGCTGAGAAATTGGTACGTAGTCGTAGTTTGGCGGAAGAGCGACCTGATGTCTAACTTGATGTGAAAGTTTAACTTGCTTGCCTTCGTCCTGAGCGGGCTCGGGCAGGAGGCCAGATGAAGCATTAACTTCAATCGAAGCTTCAGTTTCAAAAGAGTCGGTAACAACGGGCTTAGGCTCATCGCTTATCGAGCCCTGTCGCTGCTTCTTGGGCTTTGTCACAGCTTTCACAATTTCGACTGGGCTGTCTTCTTCGTTCGTTTCAGTCTCGGAAATCTCTCTCTTAAAAGTGGGAGACTCTTTAGAGATTTCCTGAGACTCCACTTGCTGAACCTCAGCAGGTTCCTCTTCAAAAACACCGAATAAATCCATCGTTTTAATATAAAGTGCTGATGTTTTGAAAGTGAATGAAGATCTAAGTAGAAATTTTTCATGAAAAAAAAAAAATTCCTCCCAACTTAAGTCCCAACCAGGCCAGTAAGGTAGGGTAAATCAGAATTTTCATTGACAAAAAAAAAGTTTGCAGGATAATTAGAAGATCTGTCTACTGTCTTAATATCTAGAATTTCTATAAAATATAAAATAATAAGATGAGTGATGGTTTTTTTTCAATACTCTCATTTATATTTCAGAAATAGAAACATAATCAAAGCCTGCCAATATCTAAAGGCTTCGGAAATCTGAAATTTTATGAAAATGCAGCTTTTTTTTTTTTTTTTGTTTTTTGTGCACATACTATCTCATACGACTCTGGATTAGCTTTTATAAAAGAATATCAAACTCCAAATGCTATTTTCATTAAAAGACTCAACAATGTCAAATAATATGGGATGGACAACCAATCTGCACTACTTGCATGATTATTATCAAATAATATCTAAATGCACTCTTACAGCATATTGCATTATTAAAATAAACGAATGAGTACGGAATCTGTAATAAAGATTTTATCATTTTTATGAAGGCCTGATATCAGACTACTATTGCTATTGGTACATAGTTAATGACGTCTTTATACCCAATTAGGCCACATCCTTACTCTTTCTTTCCACCATATTAGATAGATAATCAGTTTATTGAATAGAATAGAATATCAGTTTATTGTCCTTACATCAAATAGTTGCACACAAAATTACAAAACAAAAAGACATACAAAGAAGACATGAAATTTCAAAAACACTTGTCTCTATGAGACTGTCACTGTCAAGGTAGCAGTATCACTGCGCGCTATGAGTTCAGACGTTTGATGGCGACGAATAAGTAAAGAAGTTACGGTAATGATTCCAAGAACTTGACTACCGCTCCAAGGCTCTTCTTAGTATCAAGAAGAATCCTAGAATCACACTCCGGGGAAATCTTCCTGAACAACTCTCGCTCTACAGAATGCAGAGAACACTCCTTGAGAATATGTTATGTATCTCAGGTTTCCCTTAGCACATGGATACTTTCATGGAAAATTCGGCGCCATCGAACGTCTGAACTCAT